>CM046798.1:6963445-7260945 GCA_025617405.1 Perca schrenkii | reverse complement strand
GTTGACAGAATGCTTGGTTTCTTTCATACATTTCATCAAATTCATATTAGTTGTGTGTAGTAAAGAACATTTCATACGAATGTACCAACAAAAAAAAATTCAACATACTAGTGCAACTTGTTTGGCCGTTTTCTCCTTTCAAGCTCTGTTTTTGTTAAGGTTAAGCACAGTTGAACTATCCATCCATCAAAATAGATTAATAGAAATGATGTTGAGATGGGCATGTCATCAGTCCTCTCAGAACAATAGATACCTAATGGCAACTTTAGTGAAAATCCCTATGAAGAGCCACAGCAAATCACTTTGGCGCCACACTTGTCCTGAAAGATGACATACTTAATCATCCTTTGAGGACGAGTAAAACCAGCACTAGTGCGGTCACCTTGCCAAGATAGTTCTCTACAAACTGATTCATCTAGGTTTTGGTGGCTGAGTGATTTTTATTGAAACCCACCACACCTATTTGAAGAGCTGAGACATGCAGCTGCTGCTGCAACTGCTGCTGCAGTGTCTGAACCGAGAGGATGTACTTCCTTCTGTGCATACTGTGAATGATGCTTGGATGTCTTCTAGGGATGGAACGTTATGAAAATGTAACCTCGCGGTTATAGTGACCAAAATGATCGCGGTTTCCGGTATTATCGCGGTATTTTTAAAAGTGTTAACTAAAGAAAGTTAACTATAAAGTTGCATTTGACATTACATGTGAAGTTGGATGTGGTTCTGAAATATAAGCAAATAATAATGCACATGAATAAGCATCTGACTTACTATGAACATTATTTACCAAAACTAAGTGTTATAGCCACCAGCATATAACAAGAAACAATACTAAGAATTACATTCATTTCTCTGTAATAATTAACATAAATGTAACATATTGTTCAGTAAGACAAACTGAGAATAAGCCACATCTATTACAGCACACATATCCATAACGGAGCAAACGGTGTAATACACCTTTTTAATAGCTAAGCACGTGGCTCCACAGCGCTAGTCTGTTAACTGGCGATTGCACGTTGGTTGCTAGCAAATTGCCCTAACACAACCTGAATATCAACACGTGACTGCATAAGTAATCATTGCAAGCAATCTGCACATCTATCAGCTATGCAATAAGAAACACAGCAACAGAAATATTATCAAGGCGATAATATAATTGTAGCAGTTAGGGGTGGGGGAAAGAATCGATACAGCATAGTATCGCAATATTTTCCGTGGCAATACTGTATCGATACACAGACGCCAAGTATCGATCTTTTATTATATATGTGTTGGTCAGTTTGTCTGCTTGACAATCCCATTTTGCAGCAATAAAATTGAAGTGAGATGAACAAACAGAGAAATTAATCTTTTTAGATAAAACAGATGTTGATAAAGTTTTCTTTTGGGGACATAATTTGAAATTGGGAAAGATTTGAAGTTGGAAAAAAGGTAATAAATTGCAATATATCGCAGAATATTGCAATATCTTTAAAATCGCATAATATTGTATCGTGACATAAGTATCGTGATGATATCGTATCGTGAGGCCTCTGGTGATTCCCACCCCTAGCAGCAGTACACTTATTGAAATATGAATAAACGTAGCTTAAACGTTTACACAAGTAACGAGGCAGTAAAACCCATGACAGTTTAGCAAGCTACAGGATAGTTTTAACTTGCGTTCTAGGCTACACACACAAGCATCACTTCAAGTCCTGAAAACAGGAAAAGGAATGATAAAGAAAAAAGTCTGTTACAGCTGCTGTTCTGTCCCCTTCTCCTGTCTGAGTGCTAGTGATTGGCAGGAGATCGAACTGATGACTCTCGTCAATGATTAGTCAATCATCTCAGGAGAGAGAGCAAGTGTTACTATGGCCTTTTTTACAATGCTGATAAATGTCCTGAAGCTGTGAACATGCGGTTTCCACACAGTGTAATTCACCGTGATAATGTTATTTTAAATGAAAACGGTAATTGTTATCTTCAACATTTTTACCGAGGTTTACCGTTACACCGATAATTGTTACATCCCTAAATTATTTTAATTATTTATTTTTTTTATCAATGAGAGATGAGACAATAGCTCTTGGCAGTACACTGGAATGTATCTGTAAGATATGCACTTTCAAATGATAGCTGCACAAACCACATTTTCAAAATTTAAGTAAAAGTTTAGAATTTATCCTACCAATGGACGAATTGTTGACCTAATCGTAGACTTGGATATTTGATTGTGCTACGGGGCTCAAAGTAAAACTTTTAAATGTAATTATATGTAGCTGTAGGGCACTTATTATGCAATTGTTAGACACAGACAATGAATGAAAGAAAAAGGAGAAATACATGTGTATAGTTAAGTCTGTGAAAACCTGGCTTCAAATCCAAGTATTTTATATTTATAACTGAAAATGCAACAATCAAAGTGGAAAAAAACAACAAAAGTTTGGTATAATTTAATAGTTAAAAACTCAAACATTTAGCTAATCTGCTCTATTGGAACAATGTTGGTGTAGTTTATGTTGTTGTAGTTGATCAATTTTGACTGATAGTGACCAAATGGCCTAACATTTGTCATCGGGTCCTGACTAAAATGTTGCTAAATCATGATTGGTACATGGAAGTTGGCAACCTCAATCTCTTGTGTGACATAAGACAGACTGTTATAGACCTTGGCAGACAATTGTGCGTGTGAACTTGTCAACTTGAACCACTTCCAAAATTATAACAAATTGGGGATTTGTTAAGAAATCGGCTTTTCAATTTAAGCTTATAGACTCCTGAAAGTGGCGTATGCTACAGGTTTGCCAGTTCAGAATCCATCAACCAATGACTGACCAAAGCTAGTGCTTAGTGATAAGGCAAAATGTAATGGTTGTGCAAAAATGATTTCAAGCAGAAGAGGAAGTCGGTCTTAACATTACAAAACATTTACTGGCAGCTTGGTAACGAGTAAACCTAAAATCAAGTTATGCATGAATAAGTAAATAATCATATCTTTTACTTTTTTTTTTTTTTTTTAATCAAGAGAATCAAAAAATATCACAGCTGGTGCTAGAATAAATGTTTTTTTTATTCTTTCAACACATCTGGCTTGCTAAAATAATTTGACCAGAATTTGATTCTTATCAAATCCTGATTCGATAAGAATCATGGGTCTTGCGCCAGCGTGTGTGGTGAGGAAGTGGTGCAAAACAAATACAGACCAGAGTCGATGTCAAAGCAAACAGGTCTGGTCTTGTTGGATGGGTCTTCCTTTTGATAGAAAACAATATGACTGACAATACTGTAACCTGCTGAATGGTGGGAGACGGTGAGCAGCTGTCAATTATGGATGGATGGATGGATGGATGGATGGATGGATGGATGGACGGACGGACGGACCGAGCGAGTAACGGGAGAAGCTGAATGATGTGGACCGTATTTCCTTTCACTCCATCCTTTTGGGAGTCTTAAGTGTTTCTGCCTGGTAGATTTAACCCTTCATCTGCACCCTCCTTCAGCTTCCTCACCCCTCTTCACTCACCTTCCTCCTCACACTCTCTATCCTCCAACGTCCCCTCTGTCCTATGAGAGATGAAACTCAACCCTGTTCGTCTCCTGAGTCTCATAGATTAGCCCTGCAGCCATTCTGCTGGTACGAGTAATTCATTGAGGTCTTTATGGATCTTTTTTTTAATTTTTTTTATTAAATTCAGTTATTGATATTAATACAACCTGTTTTGGAAGTGGACTATAATAGTGGTTCAGTAGAGCGCAGTGAGTTTTCCATTCTCACATTTAAACCAGTACAATTCGGCACACCAGCAAGCTAAATTCACTCTGCAGAACACCAAACCTGACGCAGGACTCGTGTGTGTGTGTGTGTGTGTGTGTGTGTGTGTGTGTGTGTGTGTGTGTGTGTGTGTGTGTGTGTGTGTGTGTGTGTGTGTGTGTGTGTGTGTGTGTGTGTGTGTGTGTGTGTGTGTGTGTGTGTGTGTGTAATTGTTTGTGTATACACTGTGAGTGTGTGTGTCTCCATTGTCATTTGTGTGATTGATTATCTGGGAAGCTTGGCAGGAGGACAGATTTATCTCTTGGCACTGTATCCCCCCATCTCTTTCTTTCTGTGATTCTCTCGCTCTCTCCCCCCTAGTTATCTCCCCCCCCTCTCCCTCTCTTCCCTATATTTGTGTGTCTAAATGGCTCAGTTTACGTGTGTCAGCAGGTGTTTGTGTGCATGTGTGCAGAGGTTTTTGTGATGCGTGACCTTGCAGTAGTTTGGTTGTGTGTGTGTGTGTACACATTAGCATTCTCCTGATGGAAGTGGACTTTCACCACAACTCTTACCTCCCCCGTGTGTGTGAGTTATAGACTTGCTGATGCTCACACACCTCATTCACACGCACATGTGCGTTACACATGCACATACGTACACTAAGGCATACTCGTATGTGACACACATACTCCCTCGCTGCGCCTTTTTGAAGTATGGAGATAATTTATTCGTGTCATGATGCCTGATTTCCCATCTGCTACTGGGACCCTAAGCAGCTGGAGAGTGAAGAAGAGGGAGGGAAGGAGGGAGGGAAGAGAGGGTGAGGGAGGAGAGGCAGCTGGAGAGGCTCCCAACAGCTGGTTACCAGTTGCCTGTCACAGAAAGCTTACTTGGGAGCGATGAGTGGAGAAAGAGGGAGAAAGGAGAGCGGATCAAGTCTTTCCGGGAGAGCAAAGTAGGAGGAAAAATGAGGTGTCAGTCGGTTTTGTTTACTAAGGTTAGCCTGCAGGAGGGGGGAGGGAAACTGTAGCAACAGGGAGTTGAGGGGAGTGTAGGAAGGCGAGGGAAGAGGTGGTAGCCTGGATGGATGGATGGATGGATGGATGGATGGATGGATGGATGGATGGATGGATCCCCTCTGCTCTGTAGGCCGCCATTACTGAAACATCCAACCCCCACCCTGTGGAAAATATAGCTGTATTGACTTGAAAAGCTGGCATGGCAAGTGTTGATGGAAAAAACATTAGCAGAACATTTCTTGCACATGTGCTCAGACAGATCCATGTTAGATGGGATTTAGTTTAGAGCTAAAACGACAAATTGGTTAGTCAATCAACAGAAAATGAATCCATAAGTTTGATTATTGACTCATTTTCTTTTCAGCAAAATGCCATGCCATTTGAAGATTTTTTTGTTTGTTTTCCTAAGGCAGTAAATTTAATCTCTTTAGGTTTTGGACTCTGGTTTGGACAAAACAAGACATTTGTGACATTTTATAGATAAAACTAATAGCCATGTAATTGATAATGAAAATAATCATTAGTTTCAGCCCTAATTTTGTTTTAGATTCTTAATTATTGTTGATCTTTTCTACAATTAATCGTCTTTGAAAAGCTTCCCAGATCCCAAGGTGACACCAAACTACTTATGTCTTACGAACAGTCCAGAGCCCAAATATATTCACTCTATAATCATTTAAGAAGCAGAAAATGGCTTTAAAAGATCGTTTTTAAGTGGGTTATTCGAACATTTTTCTATAAATACGTTTTTAAGAATCGTTTGAAATTGCTGAAAAACTCAAATTAACGGCTACCTTTCTGCCCCACCTTCCAGCATTCCCCCAGCGACCCGTCAAGCGACGCCTCAATGATGGTTCCTGACAGGCCGACCGTTGGTGCCGGTGCCCCCGGCCAGCCTATCAGCAAAGAGCAGCCCAGCGACCAGGAGACCAAGCCAAAAAAGAAAAGGAAGAAGAAAGCGAAAGTAGTGGACGGAGAGGAAGAAGAGGGAGGGAAGAAGGCAGCGAGAGAAGACCTGAAGTCTGAATTTCCCGAAACAGGAAGTGATGCAGGTGAACAGGTTACCGGCACAGGAATTGTAGAGGGAAGTTCACCACCGGTGGAGGAGAAGAAAAAGCGGAAAAAGAAACCAAAGGAGAAGGTGGAGGGCAAGGAGCCCAAAGAGCCCAAGACCCCGAAGACGCCCAAAACACCCAAGACTCCCAAAGAGCCCAAGGAGCCCAAGGAGAAGAAACCCAAGAGCTCCACGCCCAAGACCAAGACCCCCAAGAAAACCAGGTAGGAGCAGCATTCCAGTAGTCAGCGTTTGTGTTTGGTTGTTTATGAAGTACTGAAATGATTCAAACAAGAGGCAGCCAGCGCTGGTCAAAACCAGTGTATACCAGCGGATGAAAAACTCTCTCTCACACACACACACACACACACACACACACACACACACACACACACACACACACACACACACACACACACACCATCCATCACTCATGTGACCAACCAGGGGGAACTGAAGGGGTCACAACCTCTGAGCTGTGGCACACCCGACTGCCACAGCTGTGTGTGTGTGTGTGTGTGTGTGTGTGTGTGTGTGTGTGTGTGTGTGTGTGTGATCACAGGGCTTAGTGAAGCATGGACTGCTAGACTTGTATAGATTCTGATCAGCAGGGTTAAAACTACACTCAGATTAGTTTTGCAGGTCAGGTGGAAGGTAGCATTATTCACCTTCAGTCAGCACCTTTTCTGTTAACCCTGGAAGTGCACTTTTTTTTTTTTTTTCTTAAAGAAGAGATAACACTGTCATACATAAATATTTAAATTATCAACTCAAACATTACATTTGTAGCTTGTTTCTCTAAGGAACAATGGCTGCTCTTGCAATTCTGTATCATTTTTGCTGTGAAGTTGTACAAAGATATCTGAAGTTTTTATAGCTATTGTAAAAGAACCTGTTTCTTTAAAGATTAGTTCCTCAGGTTTTTTTTTTCTTATTTAGTTTTGGTTATCTTTGCTGCTTTTTGCATGCACTTACTACCCAGAGATTACTTGTGTGTCCTGTACTGAGACATTTTATACCTACAGTTTTCTGTTAGTTTCTCTAGATGGAGCCTAATGTATATGCGCATTACTTTTTCTCTATAAAGTGGGACTATAACTTTTAGCAGAGTGGAAAATGTCAAATGCCAAAATGGGGAAGACATTATTTATTCTTTTAAAAGTTACATAGTTTCGCTTTAATGGGTAGGTCTTTTTGTCCATAAAATGGCGTTGAAGCACAACTGTGAACACCTGCGCCGTATGCCTGTGTTTTGACGTTGACGCGTCTTTTGGGTGCGATCTCGGATCTCCCAGGAGCCTCATCGGTTAATTTAAACGTCCTGGTCACACAGATTGGCTAGATTGAACTTCTAGCACTTATCAGCTCTCAGGTCTTATCACTCCCTTCTCTCACGCTTTCTCTCTGGCTTTATCACTTTTCTTTTTTCTCTCCATCTTTTGTATTTTTTTTGGGCAACACTTTTCCTTCTCTTTTCTTAACTTGTAATGTGCGACCTCCTGATGTGAATGCTTTTTCACCTTCCACATCCCTTGCAAACGATCAGAAAGAGAGATGGGAAGTGGCAAAGAGAGCGAAGAGCATTTGTGTATGAGAGAGTCAGATGTGTTTTCATTGAGAAGGTGGAAACTTGATCAGACTGAGGAATGTGTCAGGCAGCCCCCATCTCTCTCTCTCTCTCTCTCTCTCTCTCTCTCTCTCTCTCTCCCCCCGTCTTTCCCCTCGACCCTTTTTATCCCGAGGAAGAGGGAGGGCCAAAGCAGCAGGCAGGGGTCAGCGCTGGGGTGTGTGTGTGTCCCACTGGAAGAGAGTCAGAGGCGGGGAATGGGGGGACCTGGAGTGAGTCCATGTGAAGTGGTGAGGGGGCGGGTGTTTTGTGTGTGTGTGTGTGCATGCGTGTGTTGGGGGAGGGGCAGTTGGTAATCTTTGTGGCAGAAAATGGCGTCTAATGATAATGAAGGCCATTCTGCTGACCACTCCACAGCCGTGTGTGTGGAGGAAATGTGGGGGAGTACATTCTTTGCCCCTTTTTGTGTGTGTGTGTGTGTGTGTGTGTGTGTGTGTGTGTGTGTGTGTGTGTGTGTGTGTGTGTGTGTGTGTGTGTGTGTGTGTGTGTGTGTGTGTGTGTGTGTGTGTGTGTGTGTGTGTGTGTGTGTGTGTGTAAACTAGCTCTTATCTGTTGTCAGCCTTTCCTCCATCTTGAGTGGCGGCCTGGAGCTCCCAGGTTAATTTAGCATAATAATGGCTGTCGGCCATTCACTGCTACTCTAAAATGGTGGACCGCTGCAATCACCCAAGTATCTTCTTTTATTCTTTCTTCTCCTTTCTCCTCCCTCCAATCCCACCTCTTCCTGCTGAAGAGCAGTGTATCCTTTCATCTTCTCCTCTCCACCGCCCTCCCCATCTTCCCTCTTCCTTTCTGTCTGCCTCTCCGAATAATGCCACGGGAGGAGGATTGAGTTGTCCCATGTTGTCTTTTGCACATAAGTTTTCATATTTTTAAAGGAAGTTTAGTATGGCTCTCTTGAAGTTCAAGCTCTTGATTAGTCGTGGATCATTCCCAATAGGGCAGTCATACAGTATGTCTGCAGGTCTTTATGAAGATATACATTCAATAATTTCAAGGCTTTAGAATTTCTTTATGCACTTAGCTGTTGCCTTGATTTTAAGTAGTTTTCTTTTCCTTAAGACTATTTTTTTTGAACTTGTTTACTTGTCTGACTTATTAGAATACATGCTTGATTTTAAAAGATGTAAAGCTCTAAAATGAACTTTAAAAAACTTCTCTCTTGGTGTAGAGAGGCCATTAGCATGCAATATGTTCAATTGCGTTTTACGGGGATTTGTGTGAGATTTCCACTAGTGGGTGGAGAAATGAGCCCCAAGGCTCAGAGTTTTCCATGTGGCCCATACCACGCTACTGTGTGTTTTCTTTCTGCTCGGTGTGTTTGAATCTAAGCATGAACACTACAAAACAGGCTGAAGCCTTAACTTACTGGCTGTACTGTTGAGCACAGGTTGTTTTCAAGGTTTCACTTCCTTTTTTATAGAAGTTTGTGGCATTGTCAAGTCATATTAGCTTTGAATTTTCTGAATATGTTAGGGTCCCGTCAAGTTGTGTGTGGTAAAACGTGTTTTCTGGGACAGTTATTATAATGGCTTATGAAAACACAATTGGAAAATGTTGGATTTCGTTGCCTATATGTCAACAGGATTTCAACACCACACATATCTGTACATGAATGGATAGAGGAATGGGTCAACTTTCTATGCTATCTAGTACTATCATAAAATCAAAGCCAACAAAGCATTTTCATCATTTGTCACTCATGTTGTTTTTCCTTATCTGATTTACATTTGGGATACATATTTTAAGAGATTTTGCCACCATGGTTCCATCATGCTTTGGGTGATGTTAACACAAAGGATAAGGTTGCCATGGACTCGGCTGTATTTTTTATTTTTTTTTTGGGCTGATAAATCTGCACGTGGAGAAGTCATGCTGCATAGTAGGGCTGCTGCAGCTATCGATTATTTTAGTAATCAAGTATTCTACCAATTATTCCACCAATTAATCGAGTAATCTGATGAGAAATACTTTTGTTTTATTGAAGAGCAATAATATACAATAGTTTGGTTTAATTTTTGGAAAAAGCAACATTTTTATTGCCTACACTGATTACAATATGATCTCTCAAAAAACTAAACATTCAGTGCATTTAAGTGCCATATTACATAGTTTTTGAAGAAAACATACATAAACATTACCTAAAGTTGTGCAACTTAACTTTCAGAACTACAAGTTTCAACCTGAGACTGATCTGTGTATATAGGCCTATATGTAAACATTAGTTATACTCAACCTATTTTCATTTATATATTTGATTACAGTGCTACACAGCTCTGTTACACTCATGCTAGTAGATTGTTGATCAGCAGTAGTTGTGTTTGGTGTAGTTTCATCGTCCATACGACTCTGATTTACTTTTGTCTGTTCCTCTTCGTGGATTGGATGATTAAGTTAGTCTATTTCTGTCGAGTCGCTGAAGCTCTGACGTCGTGCTATTATCGTGGTAACCTAGTTTGATTTTGCAGTAGACTCACTGTACAGAGTTTTCGTTTTAATTACGTTTGAACTGATTCCAAACTCTGGACACTTTCTGTCGTTTTCTCCAGCCTGTCTCTTCTCTTAGCCCCTCGCTATTTACGCTGCCGTCAGTCTTCATGGCATGTGTCCCCAGCAGCGTCAGCCCGGTGTGCGACCGTAATAATCATCCGTGCGGAAACACCGTGAGCGATCCATCGTTGGTAACCTCGATTTAAACGAAGCTTCGAGGCAAATCATTTTGCATCGAGGATTTTTAGTAATGGAATTATTCGAGTTACTCGAGGAATCGTTTCAGCCCTACTGCAACGTTACTAGCCGTTCGTGTTGGAACGGATTTTGTTGATTGAGGAAATATTAAGTTATAAAGTAGTGCATTTTATGATTTCTTCTAAGCTTATGCGGAGATTCCTGTCTGGAGACTGACTGGACTTTTGCGTGCGTGCGAGATGCCGGCTGTCGCCTTTTACACAGATGTCATTTCAGCTCTGCTACTAATTCGGCTGCCGGCTTAACGGGAACTGTGTCCCAACCAATTCTGTGTCTGTACTCTTTCACACAGAGCGATAAGGCGGAATAACGGCGCAACATTCCTGCCTTGAACAGGCTGTGTGAAAGGCTCTTCTGATTTAGCAGTTGAATATAAGTTTTGACGGGTTAAATTATGCCATATCATCAATGGCATCAATAGTTTGTACAGGCGGACTTGAACTTAATGAAGAGACAATAAATGGAAACCTCAGATGCATTCAGCACGATTAGTTTAAGCTGTCTAGGATGGTGTGTATGTGAGCAATACGGAGCAAATCATGTGCCTTACTAGTCCAGTCAGCTCACTCCTCTCCTTTGACCTTGCTTTCTCTCTCATCCCTTTTTTCCTTCGCTCTCTTTCACTAGCGCTCCCTCTCTGTCTACCTCTCTCAGAGGAAGTACATCTATAAATAACCTAGCTCTCAGCTGCCACACCCGTGTGTGTGTATACTGCAAACAAATCCACACAAGTCGGACATGCATGCAGGCACCTTGCGTGTCTGCAAATGCAGCACCTTTTGAACACAGGTGTGTGTGTGTGTGTGTGTGTGTGTGTGTGTGTGTGTGTGTGTGTGTGTGTGTGTGTGTGTGTGTGTGTGTGTGTGTGTGTGTGTGTGTGTGTGTGTGTGTGTGTGTGTGTGTGTGTGTGTGTGTGTGTGTGTGTGTGTGTGTGTGTGTGTGTGTGTGTGTGTGTGTGTGTGTCCTTCTGGCCATGGGTGTTGGTTTTTGTTGCTGTAGGACGAGTGTGTGCATGGGGTTTCAGTAGTATGACTCATCACGGCAGCAGGTGTCCCCTTACACTCCACCCCTCCTGTTTTTTATCTTTCTCTTTGCTACTTCTTTCTTTTCCCATATTTTACTCCACTGCTCTACTTTGTCTTTCCTTTACCCCTTCCCCCCAATTTGAAAGGACCATCTAAACTACACACACACACACACACACACCCACCCACCCACCCACCCACCACAGCTGGCCAGCATGTGTGAGTGTCAGGCTTTAAGCCCAGGAGTATAAAGCAGAGTGAATGAGAGACATTGAGGACAGGGGGTGTACACCTGGACAGGACTAACTGGATGGATGGATAGATAGATGGATGTCTAATGATGAATGTAAAGAAGATCCAGTTAGTTAATCAGATATTCTGAGTTAACAGCCTCTCAACTATTTTCAGACCTAATTGAAATCCATTCATCGATATAAAAATCTACATTTATTTTAAACTTGCAATAACCAGACTCTTTTTGGCCACTTGGGGGCAGTGGAAACAAGTTATGAACACAATATACACAAATATTCCACTATTATTCAGAATATGACAATATTCTGGATTTGATTTGGGTCTTGTAAACCGCATATTCAGTTTGGATATTCCGAATTAGGCCTTTTTACAAATATAGCATTTTCAGGTTAAGACATGTGGGATATGCCGGGATTATTTGGGTTTTAGAAGCATTCTTTTGACATGTATACAGCGCATTTAGAATATGTGTCTCAAACACGGGTTTTAACCCAGTTTGTGACCGTTAAGGCTTCTTGCCCGTTAACGTTTTACGGTCAGCTCTCTGTGCTGCTATGGTTGTTCTACACAAACCAACCAGCCAACAGTTTCCAGGGCTGCGGTAGAGATGCATGCCCCAAAGAAAAGACCACATTTGTGGTCGGAAGGAGAAACCTTTTACGATAGATTTTGATATTAACAGGTTTCTGAATATGCACAAATATCGCAACGCTGACCTTTTGAAGAAGGCGGTTGGAGGAATGAAAAACGGAGGCTGTGTTTGCATGGTCAAACAAATCCGTAACCGGTGGAAAACTTGGAAACGGTGGAAAAAAATCTATTGAGTATTGAATATTAATTTTCATTAGCCATGTAAACGGCTTAGTCAGAAAATTGTGTATTTCGAAAGAAGGGCAAAAACCAAAATATAGTATGTGTATGTCATTTACATATTATCAGCTTTTAATTTAATATGGCGTACTTGCTACCAGAAGGTTGCTTAATTACACATTCAGCAGTTATGAGGCAACATTAGCATTCATTTGCAGTCATGTTTCTGTCCAACTGATTAATGCAAGTCCAATATACATTCTTATAGCTCTGGCTAAGGTCTCTACCAATTCCTAAGGGAAATATCTGGCTCTGCTAAATGGTCCACAGTTTCTACCTGCTTGGCACCAAATGGCAGACAGACACAGTTGGTGTACAGTGGGTCTTTAGAGCTTTTTTGCTAAAAACCGCTGCCTTGGGCATTTATAAACGACACTAAGAGCTGAGAGTAAAACAAAACGGTTAAGTTGTGTGCTTAGCAGAAAAGAAAGCCCACTTTGACCATTCTGCAGGCTAAGTAAACTTCTCCACTGTCCATCCATGTTCTCAGTATGTTCTAAACACCCACATGTGTGGCAAAGTATGGATATATTTGCTGCCTTTGTCTGAATAAATACAACCATGTGATGCTGCTACACAGAGTAAGTGTCTTTGACGTGAGGCAGTGAACTTTGTTTGGAGTTTTCTCGTGGTACAAGTTGATTTAATTAAAACAAGTAAAGCATTTCCAGACAACTAAACCAAATAGAAAATTAAAAGGAAAGCTTGCTTAAGTGTAGAGTTTTAGAGTTAAAGCAGCAGCAGAAGAAGAGAACTAAAGAGATGGACTGAGCAGAAAGAGTTGGGGAGGTGATGAAGAGATTGAGGAGAGAAGTGAGGCCATGAAGATGCTAGGAGGAAGAGCGGGGAGAAGGCAGCCAAGTGGAGGTGTGTGTGTGTGTGTGTGTGTGTGTGTGTGTGTGTGTGTGTGTGTGTGTGTGTGTGTGTGTGTGTGTGTGTGTGTGTGTGTGTGTGTGTGTGTGTGTGTGTGTGTGTGTGTGTGTGTGTGTGTGTGTGTGTGTGTGTGTGGCCAGATGGCTCCAGCGTGTGGCGACCAGCCAGAGGAACAGGTGCAGGTCACATGACCAGCCGTTACCACGGAGATGGTGATTGCTTTTGGCATGAGGATGAAAGGAGAAGGGCCCCAGGGACAGAGGGGGAGAGAGAGACGTAGAGAGAGGGAAGGAGGGAGAGAGGGACGGTGCAGGAGAGAGGGAGAGCGACATAGGCACAGAGTAGTAGAGAGAGAGACACATCGGGGCATACCGTACTGCAAAGGGAGAAGAGGCGACACACAGGCTCAGACTACGGAAGACACAGAGCACACAACTGTCGTACATTCTGTACATTCATTAAAACGAAGCTAGTAGAGCAAATGATTGTGTCCTTATGGCCTAAATGTATACAGGTAACTGTATGTCGGTATTTTAAGAAATCAACAATTTGCTAACTGAACAGTTGGGTTGGGATAGCCCGTTCCGTTGTGGATCCGGTTCCAGGTTTTCAAAATGCCTGCATTCACAAAGCTCCAGTGCTAACAAATCTGTTATGAAACCTCCTCTCTCCTCGCTCTCTTTCTATTAGCAAAGGGCCGTGTATAAAACATTTAGGTGGCAGACTTCTTATTTCTTTTAGCCCACAACGACCATAATTTTGGCCTGATGAAGTGACCTCTCCGGTGGCAGATTACAGCTGTGGCTAATCAATGTTACTTCCACAAGTCATAGGTAACCAAAGGCCATAACGCAACTTAACTGTGTTCTGGTTAATGTGCTGCCTGCAAGCAGCTAAAACAGCTTACTTTACCAAGTAAAACAAACCCCACTCTAATGTAAAGCCACTCTCATCGCTGCAAAGAAATATGTAAAGCATAACCTGGGGCTGCCCATAACTTCAACTGAGGCCTAGAGTCAGAATATCTTAGTTTAACTTAAATGCACTCTCAAACAGTATTTTATGTTCATCAACTTAATAGTTGTGAATTGGGGCCATCAGTATTTGGAGCAAGAAGCAGCAAAAGAGAATGCGTAATAACTTAGTAGGCTACACCTTTCCCAGTATGACACGTATTGGATCAGCATTTTTTCTGCTGCTCTTATTTTTCGATTTGTAACTACAGGTTTAGTTACTGGAAAATGTTCAAACCTAGATTTAATACATCGATTTGAAGGGATTCAGATTCGATAAGTAGGTTCCATACGCGATTTGGATGCAGTAGAATACTTTAGAGTCTCAACTCAAATTTTGGCTTAATTATAAAAGTGTATGTTGGCATTTGAAAATCAGTATTTTGTAAACTGCCTTCACAATATTATGTCTGATAGTGGTAATGGCAGTAACGGATTACTGCTAGACTGTGAGAGACAGAAGAGGAGAGCCGTGTGTCCTCTGGCCTTCCTCTGTGGTGTGTATGCACACACACACACACACACTTGCAGATAGAGCCAGCTCCTCTTGCTTTCCATGCCAGAGATTAGAGGAAGCCCGGGGGCCTTTCAACGCCTCCCCCCTCCTCTTTCTGGGGCCTCTCTCTCTCTCTCTCTCCTCTGTCCCTCTCTCTGTCTGTCTGCCTGTCTCTCTCTCTCTCACACACACTCCCTCCCTCCCCTGTGTGTCTCTCTGGGCCCCCCTTTCTCTTCCTCTCTGTGCCTGTATCTCTCTATCTTGCTCCCTCCGCCTCCTCGCAGTCTTTCATCATATTAACCCCCTGTGTGCCAGAGCCTGAGGCACACTAATGATTTCTAAATGGGTAAATCAAACATGGCGACCGCCCTGGGACACACACACACACACACACACACACACACACACACACACACACACACACACACACACACACACACACACACACACACACACACGTGAATTCCTTGTAGTTGGTAAACTGTAAAAGAGGTAACACTTTTTTTCTTTAGTGAATATAATAATTGTTCTCTCTTCCTACAGCAGTAAGAAGGTCGAGTCTGAGGGCGGGGCAAGCGCTGCTAAGAAGGATTCCAAGAGGAAGAGAGAGACGTCAGTCAACGCAGATGTGGAGGTGAAGTCTCCGCCCCCCTCGCCTCCTGAAGATGACGATGACGACGGTGTACAGGTACGAGATGCATACGAAGAAAACAGTGGTTTGGAAGCTTGTACTCAACTTTCCAGGCATCCAAAAATATTCAAAGTCATTGCTAATATTGTGTTGCAGCAGAGTTTCTGGAAGCCCTGTGAAAAAAAAAAAAAAAGCAGAAGGCCATAAAACCTTTGCACATCCCTCAGTGTCACAGCCTGTAGAGAGAGCCAGTAGGCATCTACTGTTTGCGTTGTAAACCAGCCTTGTTGACAGACCAAGGAGACAGGCCCCACTGCCAAGTTCACATGATGCACCATCAGCAACTTTTCAGCTGCTGCATACATGTTTTGTATTTCCAAATTTTTTTCTCCCTGTTTTGGATGTAAGGTGCTCTTTGGAGGAACAAACAGAACTCCATTGTATCCCCCCTCAAACGGATCAATTTTTTATGTGCAAATGTAATTATGTGGGCCATGTAAACAGAGTAGCATCTGGCTATAAGCTGCATAAAGAGTGTGGCTCTCATTCAAATAGGAAAGCACCTTGCAGCAGTATGGCCTCTTTAGCCTGTTCATTACAGTAGTTCTTTACACAATCTCATTATTAGAGGCCAGTTTGAGCCAACTAATTGGGTGAAGTGAATATGTATAACACTTTGGACCATATGGAACAGACTGATAAATAATAAAAATGAAGTCTGTTTCTTGGAAGAGGACAGCCTGGTGAATGATAAGCATACACAGCCCTGTAGTGTCATCCATCTCTGATTTTATTTAGTTTATTGTAGCAGTAGAATGTTTTTGTTGAGTGTCAAACGCATTCAGACAACTCCCTTTTTGGAGATGGATCTTTCTTTGCTTTACAATTGGTGAATGTTTTTAATGACGAATAAAGGGAAAGGGGCTGTGAATGTCTGGAAGGTCCCCAAAACTACAGCTGATGTCCGTTCCTCTGTCCAACAGAAGCGTCGTTCAAGCCGTCAGGTGAAGAGGAAGAGGTACACGGAGGATCTGGAGTTTCGGATCTCGGAGGTGGATGACAGCGGCGACGACTCGCCAACACCCAAGTCTCCATCGTCGTCACACCAACAGGTACAGCTTGGCTTGGTTTTGGTAAGACTAAATGGCCATAGTCTGACCGTAAAAATCTTAAAGACATGGTAAAGTTGAATGACATGATTATGTAAACCGAAAGAAACTATGCACATTATCGAGTACGATCATGTACCCAAAGCAGGCATCAAATGTCTGGTCAGATTTAATCTAGTCTAACCAATCTTTGATCAGACAGTCCCCGATTTAGATATAAACAAATTGCCAGTTTAAGTTAGTATTTTTATTTAGGCAAACAATCTTGTATGAAAATGCAAAACTATATAAAAACTTTTTTTAATCAGGAAATGTAGTTGCATGTACAAGAATGGTAGATAATCAAGGGTGGCCATGTTTCTTAAGTTTTACCTGACGAAATGGGGGGTGTCAGTTGTTACTAGGGCTGTGCTCGATTGAAGAAATTCTTAGTCGACTAACACTCATTCAATTGTACCGACTAATCGATTAGTTGATTTAATCGACAGATCTGTAAATCTGAGTTTCTCCGCAAAGAGTCATGCAAAAGCACCACTTTAATTCTTGTGTTTACCAGAGATGTGCTTGTACGTTTCTTGGAAATAAGTCATTCAGCATGAAAAGAGCATAAAACATGACTAATGGACTAAAGAAATCTAAGTTGACTAAGACCAAAACGACCGATTAGTCGACTAATCGACTAAGAGGGAGCAGCCCTAGTTGTTACTGTGCTTAAGGTATTCTAAAGGCAGTGTGTTTCACATTTTTGGGAGGGATTCTGTATCAGCAGCTGTATCAGGCTGGTGATATTAAAACATGTGACAGGCTGGCTGAGGCGCCAATACGTTTGTTGATTAGTTCTGTGTGTTTGCAGGATGTGGCCGAGGCTGAGGGGCCCGTTGTGGAGAAGATCATGGCCAAACGCATCACCAAGAAACCGGTGAGATACACGGGGACACACAAACCCACCACGGACACTAATACAATACACAGAGACGTGGACACGCTGGCCCGAGTCATAGTTTACGTCATCTGATTAGCCGCCGCTCCACAGCTGGCCTAAGCAGATTACACACACAGAGCTCAGACAGCGTGTATTCACTTGGTAAGCGGAGACGCGCGAGTGTTTGTGTGTGTGTGCGTGTGTGTTTGTGCGTGTGTGTCTTTGTTTTAGACGGCTCTTCTAAAGAAAGCTCATTCCTGAGCCAGCGCGTGCACATGTAGTCACCAGCCAACTTTCCTTTGCTAGCCAGCTGCCCCCCGTCCTCCCCCATACGCGCACACACACAATCACTCGCAGCTCCATTCAGAGTTGACCTCGGGCTTGGCACACAGCCAAAACCACAATGCTAGCTACGCCAGACGCCAAGCTAGCGTTTCCTCAGGCAGTGTGTGTGTGATTGATGATTCATGGCATTACAGTAGTAGTAGCATGGCGGAGGGTGTGTGAGTGTGTGTGTGTGAGTGTGTGTGTGTGAGTGTGTGTGTGTGTGTGTGTGTTACAGTAATAATGGTGAATGGAAGTGGACAGCTGCACTTGGAAGAGCTACTGTTTTGGTATTTCCCTTTCACACATATAGTACTTCATGTATGAAAAACCTAGACCTGCTTCATCTTTTAGTGTTAACACTTTTGTGTTTGTCAGGCACATATTTCGAAGTGTATTTTTCTTTGACTGTTCCTTTTTTTTTTCTAGTTAAATTTATATAGCACATTTAAAAACCATAGTTGACCAAAGTGCTTAACAAGCTCAAAAACAAAATGAATAGAATACACAAACAAATAAGCAAATAGGAAATTAACAGTAGAAAAGGTCAAGGTGTCAAAAACTTGAAAGCCAATAAATAAAAGTGGGTCCTAAGGACTTGAAAGTTTCCGCGGTCCGAGCAGTTCTTAGCGGTTAGCAGTTTCTAGATTTTAAGTTGAGATTGTTCCTATTTCTTCAGTAAAATGGCTGAGAGACTGACAAGATATGAATGACACAATACTTTCCCTCAGTGTGAAAATGTCAAGCAGAGTGAGATTCCGTGTTGATTGACATGTCAGTGTGAAACCTGTTATATAACAATGACAAGCCACTTCTGCTCTTTCACCACGCAGTTGCTACATTTATTTATTATTAACCTCTTCAGCTGGAGTCGGGGGAGGAATTGGAGGTGGAGGAGTTCTATGTCAAGTTCAAGGGCTTGTGAGTAACAAGCTATTTTTCCCCTTATCTACCTCATTTGTCTATCACAGCAAGGCATCCTTTTTTTTTTTATATATATTTTCAACACACATAAGCCGTTCTAACATATGCACTCAGGAGATTGTTTGCGTCCAAAGCGTTCTCACATACTGGGTCTGATTTAGAGGAGCGGTGGTGCTGGGTAGATCATGCACCAGACAGCACATGAACGGATTACACTGCATCATGGAGCTGTTCATAATTTGGTCATAAACAACCAAGTCGCCGGCTGTTCCTTGAATTTGTCTGAGTTTGGTGTAAATCAGCTTTTTCCTTCATCCTTGGATGTTTGTTTTCTTCCGGTTTTGCGCAAGCAGCATAAAAACGTCATCACTACGCCCACTCGCTCGCTGTAAATTCTCACACTTCGGTTCTTTCGGAAATTACATTAATTTTTTTTTTTATTAGGGTGGGGTAAAGAGCTGTTGATGTTCGAGCCGACTGATTCAGACGTTTGCGCTCTCACATACAGCTCCGCCGGGTAATGTCTAGATAATTTCAGGTTTGCAGTGCATGTGTGAAAGGGGCTGTACGCACCAGGTTGTCCATGGTATCCGTAAGTGTGAAAAGCTCAGTATATTCAACCTGAAAGCCTTATTCACTGACTTTTACCATTCGGTGACTCAATTATTTGGGTCAAAGATCTGCTCTTGGCATCAGTAACCCAAAAGTCGTAGTATTACAGTCACATCCTATCCTATTGTTTAGCACATGTGGTATTTTTGTCCATCTTTTGTCATAGCAGTCATTGTTTCATCTGACATGCATTTAATTTGTGTCTGTCCAGACAACAATCCAATTGCCGTTTGGACAGCAAAGAAAAATGCAAAGGCGATTTAAGCTGCATGCACAAATTTAACCACACGACTTGCAAATAAGTGTTTAACCAACATTCCCTGACCCCCCCCAGTAAAGCATGGTCAGCAGTGCTGAGTCTTAAATTTGCAACAAGCACTCATGCACTTTCTGGCTTTGAGAGACACTCAGTGTCTTTGTGTCTCTTGTGTCTCAGTTCGTACCTCCACTGTCGCTGGGCAGACTTGGAGGAGCTGGAGAAGGACAAGAGAATACACCAAAAGATCAAGAGGTATAGGGCCAAGCAACAACTCAACAGCTTCATAACCGAGGTAAGACCTGCGTGCCACACTGCAATTAGCTAGGTCCTGAGCTTGCACTGCTCTACACGTAACCACACACAAGGGTCAAACCAATTGACTAACGGATTAAAACCTGCTCACTGCTGAAGATTTCAGAAAATCAGGTTTCAAAATCAGATTTTCTTTTTTTTTCCCTTATAAAATCAAATCATAATAGCTTTATACAGACAATAAGTGTCACTTGTACATTAATGTACCGTGACTGATCAGACCTCCAAAAATCACTACACTACGTAGTTCAACAGATTAAACCTTTTTGAATGAGGAACAGAAAAAGTAGACCACTTGACAGAAATGCTAAAAACACATAACGGTTCTTACACTGAACAAGAAAGAAATCTGGCCTCGCCCCAAAAACATGCTTTAAACTTAGCTATTATTAAACCGTCTCCCTGCTTCTTAACCGTAACACTCCACTTGCTTTCTCTCCAGATGGACGACGAGCCTTTTAACCCAGACTATGTGGAGGTGGACCGTGTCCTGGACGTTTCAGAGAGCACAGATGAAAACGGAGAGGTGCTTTGATCTCTTCCTGTCATCTTTCATGGGTTTGAGCTTCTCTTCTCACACACACACGCACACACTAAACCTCCCTCCTCTTTCTGCGTGTGTTTTTGTGCAGACGGTGACCTTATATCTGGTGAAATGGTGCAGTCTGGCTTACGAAGATTCCACCTGGGAGCTGAAGGCCGACATTGACCAGTCCAAGATAGAGGATTATGAACACATCGCAGCACGCACACCCAACACTAAGAGAGTGGCAAGTAGCTCTGTGTTTGTGTGTCCATGAATGCTCGTTGGGTGCTACGTGGGTCCCAGCCTCCTACCAGGAGGCGTGTGTTTGTGTGTGTTGGCCTTCTGCCCGTTGCCTGCTCCTTCCTCCTCCCAGATTTACAGCTCCCTTAACTGCTCTCCACAGGGCCACGTTCTTGTGGTCTTACACACACACACACACACACACACACACACACACACACACACACACTCGTCCTGCTCTTGTGGCCAGGCCAAACCGCTAACAGTGTGTTTAATGCTGAACAGAAGCAGCTGACTGGCTGTGGTCTTTCCCTCATCACTCCTTTCTCTCCCTGTGTCCATCTATTAAACTACTGCCTACGGTTTGTTCTTAAGGACAGAGTGCTCTTTTTGTATGATGTCTTCAAAGCTTTATAAGATTGCTGGTGTTTTAAATTAGCAACACTAGTGCCACCCCTCCATACTGAAGCCTTGCATATTGTGCACATCAGCGTATTACTGGTGGACCTCAAGTGTAAAATATTACCAGATTAAGCATTTTAGGCTATATCGGAGGCATTTTTCTCCTCTGATACTGGTCGGAACAAGTCTACCTGAAAGGACCCTGTTTACTGTGAAATGCAGTGTCTCGTAATAGAAACATGCCCCATTCATCAATCATACTTATCAATTAGTTGCTGAATCATTTCCATCAATCAATTAATCGACTATTTCAACCTTACATGGGGAAGTAAACCCCAATTTAAACCCATCTACAATATTTCAAAAAGTGACATCCTCTCACACCAATGATTTGATATGCCTCGATGACGTTTAATAAATAATTTTATGTGTGTCTAGGATCGGCCTCCGGCAGCCGACTGGAAAAAGCTGGAGGGCTCCAGGGATTACAGGAACAGCAACGCACTCAGGGAATACCAGCTAGAAGGCCTCAACTGGCTAACCTTCAACTGGTTCAACTCGTAAGTCACCATTCACTGTATTTAGTTAGAATTACTCCCTAATTGCTACTGCTGGCCTCTACATGTGATAGCATCCTATTTAATAGTCTTAAATGGACATTAAGTGGCCATCTAGCATAGTGTGGATCAAGTTTTCCCACTGGTGCCATCCATGCATGAAATGTGTGCTCTGATAGTGTCACTAGAGTCTGTAGACTATAACCTCTTCATTCAGTAAGCACAACTGGAAGATGGTAGTTGAACTCAAGTCTGAGGACATGTACGTTATTCTTTGTGCTTCATGTGCCCCAAATCTTACGGTTTGAGGGTAAATACTAGTTATGGACTTTCTGGAATATCATGGAAGTATCAGAGGTGTATTTAAGGTCTTGGAAGAACTGAAGGAATTCAATCAAGTCTCGGAGTATGACCGATCATTTTCCAACTTGCGTGTTTTTTGCATTAGGTCGCTGGAGTGGAAAACGGACTGCCTCACCCCTTTTGGAAAAGCAGCATTAATAAACCAAAGGGGAAAGATCATTTTAGGTCATGGGCGCACATTGATTACTTATTATACACATTGATAAGTCATGGAATTTTACATCAGGGCCGCAGTGAGAGTAGTCGGTGGTAACTGGCATGCAGGCATAGTATTCTATTCCAGTTTAGTGAAACACAAATAAAAATATAAAATACAGATCCTACATGCAGTCCTCCTGTTTTCAGCCTGTCGTTCACTTTGTCCACATCATTTGTCCACCACAGACGTAACTGTATCTTGGCTGATGAGATGGGTCTAGGAAAGACCATCCAGTCCATTACATTCCTCTACGAGGTTTACCTGAAGGGTGTTGAGGGGCCATTCCTGGTCATCGCCCCACTCTCCACCATTCCCAACTGGGAGAGAGAGTTCAGGACCTGGACCGAGCTCAATGCCGTGGTCTACCACGGAAGCCAGGCCAGCCGCAAGACCATCCAGGCCTACGAGATGTACTACAGAGACGCACAGGTAAACCGGATGAGACGGGGCTTTACATTATTGTTTTCCAGGAAGAGAAAAGAGAGGAATTTTGTTTTAAAATACTCAAATTCTTATTTATTTTGACACGGTCTTTGAGGTTTACCACCATCCAATTTCAGATGCAAAAAGTACATCTGTGCTGACAAAATTATTGAGAAAAGGAGTTGGTTTGTTTGCTCTGTAACTGTATAAATCATAAAATATTCAGTTTCGAATGACAAAAGATTGCAAAGCCAAAATAAGGCTACTGGAAACGATCATCTGCTCGTTGCCACAAGAGCATAGCTGGATGGGCTGTCTGGTTGGATTTAGCCTGATCAACAACCGTACTGATCTCACATTTCTTTAAGGGGTTTCAAGAATTTGCCAACTTAGTTTTATCCAGGCTTTCTTTATATATATTTCTATTTAAAATAAGTGTAATTAGGGGTTATCAAAATACTTGGATAAATGTATGGCCAGTTTATATTACTTGGAATGTGATTAGTCATTTATGCAGCTTAGATGTTGCTCAACCTAAACTGCAACAGTGTGCAAAGTGTGAAATGGACTAAGGAACTAAACCGAATATGGAGTGTTCTCCTTAAAGAAGGATCACTGGTGCTGCTATGCTGATGCTATGAGCAGCTCTGTATGAGAAATGGTTAGGATGATGTAGCTGTACAGTAGATGGAAGAAATGCGATGCTGTGAGACAGTCAGCAGATCTGAACACCTCTTTGGTCAGGGGAACTCTTCAGCCACCTGGGGATGGACAGTGCTCCTCTGCTGTGTAAGCTCTTTACAGTCCTCCTAGCTGTAAGCCATGCACTATAAGCTCTTATTGTACAATGCTGCTAACATCTCTCAGTGTAACCTATTTCACAGTGAGCCTGTGAAGAAACTAAGCTCTAGTAGCGGTGTCCTTGCTTGCCGCTTGTTCCTAATCCAGGTTGAGGTAATCCTCAAGGTCGCAATGGAAGACGTGTTCTTTTCTCCCCTACTGCCTGCTTCACTACGTACCCTTCATTAGACACAACCGGCTCAAGAACTCTTTTATACATCGGTCCATCCTGTTGCTTAACCAAAATCAGTGTGCTGCCAATTAAGATCTGGATTTGAGGATGTCTGCGTTGTTTATTTCTGCCGTGTCTTAGATGGCTATAATATAAAGGGGGTGTTTTTAAATAAAGAAAACAGGCACACAGCAAGTGAAAAAATGCTGTGTAGCACAAGATTTTTTGAGTTTATAGAAAATATAGTAAAACCAACCAGTTACTAAGGTGAACATACCATAGTTCACTATAGCCATAAGATCAAATTTGCACACATTTATGCAGCTGCTGTGGACCACAGTCAATGTTTTTTTACTTTTGGGGCTAAAAGTGAAAACTCTTTCCCTCCCAAATCCACAGCGTAAGACGACAAAGAAGTTAACTGACAAACATTTTAGATTACTCTTGTTAACCTTAATTCTTTTCCTTTTATCTTTTTTTTCCTCACCCCTCCAGGGTAAGATAATAAAGGGAGCGTACCGTTTCCACGCGGTGATAACGACCTTTGAGATGATTCTGACGGACTGTCCGGAGCTCCGCAGCGTGCCATGGCGCTGTGTGGTGATAGACGAAGCCCACCGACTCAAAAACCGAAACTGCAAACTACTGGAAGGACTCAAAATGATGGACATGGTGAGTGGTGGCCGGGGGCAAGAGAAATGCAGGAGTTGGGAGAGGCTAGTGGTTGCAACCGATTATTAGTCATCACTGTATCACATCGTGCTTTTCAAGTCGATCACATGCTCCTACTACTCAGAGTACAGCTTCATGTAAATAAAACGTGTTTTCTCTAGGAGGATGTTTGTACTTTAAAGGTCTTGTAGAAGCTTGAGAGCACTTTGTAACCAGTACCTGCTCCGCTTTAATATAATCCCTCTCTTCTTCCCTTTTGGAGGGTTAAAGTTCTGAAGACATCCTGCTTTACATTGTAGAAACTCTAATTTTGTCTTTCTTGTCTGTCCCTCTTCCTCCTCCTCCTCCAGGAGCACAAAGTTCTGTTGACAGGAACTCCTCTCCAGAACACTGTGGAGGAGCTCTTCAGCTTACTCAACTTCCTGGAGCCCGAGCGATTCCTGTCTGAACAGACATTTATGACTGAATTTGGAGACCTTAAGACTGAAGAACAGGTAAATGGAATGGCGGGGGGGGCTTGTTTTCTTTTTTAACTTCCCAGGCGTCTTAAATTCCCCACTGAATGAAGTGTTAACATTGCATCTTTGTGTGTGTGTCTCAGGTTCAGAAACTGCAGGCCATTCTAAAGCCCATGATGTTGAGAAGACTGAAGGAGGATGTGGAGAAGAACCTGGCCCCTAAGGAGGAGACCATCATCGAGGTAGGGCTGATGTCTCATTATTGATGTCTAAGAACTCAATGTTGGTGTCTTACTCATCCTGGTGACGTTTTCAGTTCAGCTGTCAAACAAAAAATAAAACTCACTGACTGAATCAATTGTTGTTGTCAGGTGGAGCTGACCAACATACAGAAGAAATACTATCGGGCCATTCTGGAGAAGAATTTCTCTTTCCTGTCCAAAGGAGGTGCAGGAGGTGGAGGAGGAAGTGGGGGTGGCGGTGGAGGAGGCGTCCCCAACCTCCTCAACACCATGATGGAGCTGAGGAAATGCTGCAACCACCCCTACCTCATAAATGGTGTGTGTATATACGCGCACACGCACGCTTGCTCGCTTCCAAAAATGCAACTAGAGTATTAAGATTCTGCAAACCAAACTTTAAATGTTCCAAAATCCTCTTTTCTGTTTCCTCATGAACTTGAATTGTTTCCCCCTGTCCAGGAGCGGAAGAGAAGATCGCGGAGGATTTTAGGGACTCCCATGGTGGCAGGGCAGACATGCCGGACATGGCCCTCCAGGCCATGGTCCAGGCTGCTGGCAAGCTGGTGCTCATTGACAAGCTGCTGCCCAAGCTGAAGGCGGGCGGACACCGAGTCCTAGTGTTCAGTCAGATGGTCCGCTGTCTGGACATCCTGGAGGACTACCTCATCCAGAAACGGTGAGGATGGAGACGTGTGAAAATTATTTTTTAAGATGTGCAGGGATGTCTTGATCCTAGCCCTGTAATAACGGCTATCTGCTGATACTGAGTCCGATCAAATACGCAATGACACAGCTGCCACTCAAGCTACAACCTGAAAAATTAGATAAGACCAAACTTAATTAATCTGAAAATAAATGTTCTTCCTAAGGATGCTCCGTATACACAGTACAAATGGATATATACATAGCAGCAGAAGCTATGCAGTGTTGATTAAATATGTATCTGACACTTTGAAATAACAGCTGTTAAATGTGGTGCACCTTAATTTCACAAGCTGCTACGTTATCCAAATATTGGAGGTGCTGGTTCAAAACTATAGTTAATCATTTTTGAATTATTCATACGATATATATGAAAGTGTAACTAGGAGAATGCAACTCCTGAAACTGTCCTGTGACTCTGTGTCCAGATATCCCTATGAACGTATAGACGGCAGAGTTCGTGGTAACCTGCGGCAGGCAGCCATCGACCGGTTCTCCAAACCTGACTCGGACCGTTTTGTCTTCCTGCTGTGTACGAGAGCTGGGGGACTCGGCATCAACCTGACTGCAGCAGATACCTGCATCATCTTTGACTCTGACTGGAATCCTCAGAATGACCTGCAGGTATGAACCTCACAATACTTTGCCTGCGGGTTTTCTTTTTGTTGTGTAATGATTCTAGTATTGCTTATGTGACCTTTTGATTAGCTACAGCATGGAACTGTTGAGGCCCTACCGTAGAGTCCCTACCTGCTTCCGGGTGGCAAGTTTGGAATTCAGACTGTCTGCTGGGTGTTACGACTATGCCAGCCACATTCAGCTCTGTTTCACTGCTGTAACCCCACATCTCCAGCTGAATATACTGCTGTGGACTGAACACAATATTAAGTAAAATTCTGAATGTGT
This sequence comes from Perca schrenkii, assembly GCA_025617405.1. NCBI lineage: Eukaryota > Metazoa > Chordata > Actinopteri > Perciformes > Percidae > Perca > Perca schrenkii. The sequence goes on along the minus strand of CM046798.1, from coordinate 7,234,431 downwards.
CCTCCTCCAGGCCCAGGCCAGGTGTCATCGTATCGGCCAGTCCAAGGCTGTCAAGATCTACCGTCTGATCACCAGGAACAGCTATGAGCGGGAGATGTTCGACAAGGCCAGTCTCAAGCTGGGGCTCGACAAGGCCGTCCTCCAGAGCATGAGTGGACGAGAGAACGCCAACAGCGGGGTGAGACATATGACACACCACGCATACATCCAATATCTGCCTGATCCCTTTTGTTAGAGCGCTACAGGGCAACAAAATCAGTGAGCATACCTTACAGACACAAAATAAACCTAATTGATGGTTCGTTTTTGTTTCTGGTCTAGGTCCAGCAGTTGTCCAAGAAGGAGATCGAGGACCTGCTGAGAAAGGGAGCGTACGGAGCTCTAATGGACGAGGAAGATGAAGGCTCCAAATTCTGTGAGGAAGACATCGACCAGATCCTCCAGAGACGAACACACACCATCACTATAGAGTCTGAGGGCAAGGGCTCTACCTTTGCTAAGGTCAAAAACTTAGCATAAAAACTATGTCCTCCTTTACTCATATACAGTCTAGTCACACCGTATGTCAAGTTTGTAATGAGAGTCAAAATAATGGCGATTACCTGGCATTGACCAACATGTTTTTTATTTGTCTGCAGGCCAGCTTTGTTGCAGCAGGTAACCGGACAGACATTTCTCTGGAGGATCCAGACTTCTGGCAGAAATGGGCCAAGAAGGCTGAGCTTGACCTGGATGCCATGAATGGACGGGTACTACACACGCACACACACATAATCAAATACGCATGCACATTCAACTGTACATACCTACTGTAAACACAAGTACCTGCAATGTAAAACCAACAAACAAAAACGGATGCTATAGCCAGGTGTGTACAAAGTCTTAGACAAACATGCACACACTTGGTGGTGTCCCCTTATGGAAATGGGGACTAGCATTGGTGGTAATTAGTTTGTGCTATCACCACAAGCTAGGGGGAGGGGGAGGGGAGACAGAAAGATCAGGAGGGAAGCGGTGAGAGAGAGAGATTAATATTGACAGTTGGGAATCTCCTCTCTTCCTTAATTACCCATGTTTCCCTGCTCTTGTGTGTGTGTTTGAGCGAGAGAGAGTAAGCTGCTTAGCTCCACTTAACGGAGCGCAGATGCCTGGAGGGTACAGAGATATCACTTAGGCTAGTGCTCACACACACGCACAGAAACACAAGCTCTCTCACATTCTTACACACCCGTGAGTGCTCCACTAACAGGGATCTTTATATTCTTAGATTCCCTCCCCCTCTATATTTGGTCACTTTTTTTTACTTGTGTATTTGTCCCTCTTGGTTTCTTCTTCTCCCTCTCCACTCCGTCGCTGCCTCTCTTGTGGAGGGCCCTCCACTGGAACACTTAATCCAGCTTTACGAGTGTGAATACGGGCCGCTCCCCTGGGATTTCTTATTGTGTGATGTTAAAATGGAGATGACTGCAGCGCTCTGTGATAATTGTGGAGCTAACTACTGCCCTGTTTGCGCATATTAATGTACTTGCACAGGAAAAAAAATATAATGACTTGAACAAAAATATATTTCATTAGACAACATAATTAATGCCAGTTTGTTTGAGCTGGGCAGAAATTAGCTCAGCATCAGGAATGAAGCACAGGGCAAAATATCCAATTAATCTGATTTTCTACAGAAGATGCCATGTATTCACAGGGTTCACACTAGTCATACAAGTCAGACTATACAAGAAATGTACAAATGGGCTACTTCACAGGAGTAAAGCAGAAGGCACTTAGCATATTGTTGTTGATGGATTTCAGGCCATCTGTAATTGAAACTAGGTTTAGTAAATAAAAACATTTTCATTGCATTTATCTCCAGAACACGCTGGTGATTGACACGCCGAGGGTGAGGAAGCAAACTCGTCACTTCAGCAGCGTCAAAGAGGACGAGATGCTCGAGTTCTCCGAGCTGGAGAGCGAGGACGACGAACCGAGCAAACCCTCATCCAAACCGCGACGGCCCCAAGACAAAACTCAGGGCTACCCCCGATCGGAGTGCTTCAGAGTGGAGAAGAACCTGCTGGTCTACGGGTCAGTCACACGTTCATGTTTCCGTTTTAAAAACCAGACTAAGACCAGTGTTGACCACTGGCTTATTTACAAAAATGACTTCAATTAAGACATGGACTCCGTTATATCGAAAGTGTTTAGGTTTATTTCAGAGGGTCCCCAGACGATATAGTCGCCACAGAGTTCTTGGTTTTTAGACAGGCGACGTTATATCTCGTCTCCGAGATATAACGTGTTGATTAGTGAGCTTTGGGGGTGCTTTTTTCGGTGGATTTTATCATCTTAAAACAGAGCCTGGCTAGAATAGCGTCCTATTTAGAACGTGTGTTTGGTACTAGGGCTGCAGCTATCGATTATTTTAGTAATCGAATATTCTACCGATTATTCCATCGATTAATCGAGTAATCGGATAAGAAACACTTAGTAAGAAATACTTAGTAAGCAGCAATAGTAAATATTTATTATTGCCGTTTACTAAAAAAAAGGAAACCTGTAGCTTGTGTATATATACAAAAGACAGGTTTCCTTTTTTAGAAAAAGCAAAAAAAATGATTGCCAAATTCCAAGACCCTTAAAAAAACAAAAACATTACAATAGTACATTTTTGGTGGCCCAAATGTTAATATTTTTCACCCCATTCCCCTTCTTGCCTCTGGCTCTTTGCACTGGATATGCAAAAGAGCTGTTCACTGACCAGAGGGTTTACAGCAGGGCTACTCAACTACACTGTTCTGGGGGACACATTTTCAGAAGCCTAATACACAGTGAGGAACATAGATATATCTACGGTGAGGTGAAAGAATAAAGAATGCATGGTGACATCATTCACGTGCATATTAAGTGGCCATGCTGGGGGGAGGAGCCGGTGTGTCTCCGGCAGCGGCTAAGTTTCCAAACATTTAGAAGCAAACTAATAAACAGTTAGACTACAAACCGACAGCTTTCGTTTTAGCTTGTTGGTAAAACATGGCTGTTAGCAGAGTAGCATGCTGTAGGCTAGTTGTGTAAACAGCGCGGTGGACGAGAGCAGCAGACGTTAGCTACCTTGTGTCGGGTTAGCTCCGTGGAATGGATGAGTACACTGGAGGTTTGTTACGGAGATGATGTAGCAGCATGTTTGCAGCTTAAAATGATCCCAAACTATCTGTGATTTTCTCTCGCCTGTCTCTCCTCTTAGACCCTCGCTATTTTCGTCTTCTTTCATTTGTAATCGGGGCCGTCTTGTGTTTATATACTGTCCGTGCTTGTGTTGTGTCCGCAGAAGCGCAAACCTCATGTGCGCTAGTAATAATCCTCCGTGCGGAAACACAGTGAGCCGTACAACCTTAATTACATTGATTTTACGAAGCTTCGAGGCAAAGAATTTGCTTCGAGCATTTTTTGTAATCGAATTATTCGAGTTATTCGAGGAATCGTTGCAGCCCTATTTGGTACCAATCATTGTCATAAGCGTGTTTTCCAAAATTAACCATTCCTTTTTAAATATGCACAGGTGACTCATATATTCATACAACATGTATAGGTACTTCCCCAAGGAGCAGGTATGAATGGTACTAGTGGGACATTAAAGGGCTGTGGGGGAACAAACCCTCCCTGAAGTAGACCGTTCAATAGAAAAGGAAAACCTAGTTAGGCTGTGGAGGCTGGTGGGTGGAGTTCATCACTCTGCTAACGTTAATGGATGCAGACCTGCACATGGAGTGATTTAGTAGACACATCCTTGCACTCAAGGCCGTCTACACACAGCTACTAATCAGAGGTGCCTGTAAACACACTCATGCACACAAACACACGTATATACACCAAGCATGCTTATTCTATTTCACACAAGTGAGTTTGGACAGCATGACGCTCACATACACACGACTATTGTTAAGCCTGTCACACACACTTTTTTTAAGAGTTCACTGAAATTCACTTTTTAGGCACCTGGTTTTTCCTATTGCTTCAAAATCCTGATTTAAAACACATTAAATGTATCTTCAGGAAATGCCTTCATATGCGGCATATAATTGCATTTGAGATGTAAAGAACAGTATTTAATTTGAGGGTCTATAACATGTGCATTGACAAAAGAAGATCTCAACTTAGACTTGTGCTAGTACACCATAACCGCCTTCAAAGTCACAGATACAAGTACATCATACTGCACACAGAGGCAAATTGACACACTTAACCACAGACATGGATTATCGGGCGAGCCCGTCAAATTTCATGGTTGATTTGGTGTGTGCGTGTGCAAGAAAGAACAGTGGTGCTAGTGAGATGTCAGCGTTGTTATTGTTACAGTCTAGTCTTGTGGCCCGAGGCTGTAGGACATAAAAACACACTGTCTGACTGGGCCTGTCCTCTCCGCTCAGTGCTTTGTTGTCTTTTCCCATCATCCATCTCTCTCTCACTCGCCCTCATCCACCATTTTACCCTGTCTAAAAATCATTCAGAGTAAGACTGGTTCACATGGTTCAGTGACGATTTGGAAGCAGCAGTGGATTTTTTTTTGTAGTTGAGAACAAGACAGCCTTCAGGATCACTTGCTCTCTGAAGGTGGTGGGGGGGAGGAGTTGAGCTGTGATCCATGAACGCACACACAGAGGGAGGCCTGGGTGGCACTAGTTAGGGTGACAGTAACGGTTAAGTCAATTGACTGGTAAAATGCATAAGCAAAAAAACATAAATGGGGTAAGTAAAAGGGCCACAAAAATAAAAATCTGTCTTCACATTGTATGATGCAATATTAAAGTTGTTGCTGTACTTAAATTGGTTGGTTGAATTGGGTTCAACAGCCATTGTATATAAGATGCAGAGCAATCAAAAAAATGTTTACAACAACTGTGTTTACATGCACATTTCAATAAATTTCTTTGTCAATAGCGGAGGTGCTTATCTGCCATCTTACAGGTAATTGGACCATTATACAAAACGACCATTTAGAAATGGACAATGTAGGACTTTTGAGTGCCTTGCTAGCCTGGGTAAACCCTGACGAACTTCAGGCAAATTTGAGATTTGCTCTGCAAGTCAGTCTGGCAAAGAGCCCATTCAAGCCCATTTCCAATGTCCCCAAAATCGAGGCACCACTCAAAACCGCTGAGGCGGGCTTTACACCAATCACAACCGCTAAGGCGGGCTTTACACCAATCACAACCGTTGATGCGGGCTTTACACCAATCCCAACCGTTGATGCGGGCTTTACACCAATCACAACCGTTGAAGCGGGTTTAACGCGATGACGAGCAGCTTTTTGTTTACATTCAACATGACGGGTAACGAAGCGCAGCGTCACCCGGATCGTTGCTCTGATTGGTTGGACTATCCAATGCGCCCAGAGGCATTTGAGTGGCGTCCGTTGGTGATGCCACTTTGGAAATGAACTGTCAATGAACCTTTCCCAGACCCACTCTGTTACAACTGAGAAGGGTCTGGGGTCAACCAGGCTAGTGCTTTGCATTATATCATGTGCATTATAGTGTTGATTTCATTGCAAATGTCTCTTATATCTATTGACATAGTGTATGGTACAGTGCTGACATAGAATCCCAAAGCCAGTGATCTACTATAACATAAACGCTTTGGTGTTTATGTAGTGTTGGTTTAAAAAAAATCTTTTTGGAGAGGAAATTCAATTTCCTTTCTAAATTTGCTTCCTTTTTTTTCTAGAATGACAATGATGTGTACTGGCAAACAAATGTGTATTACATATTTTATTTAATAGGCTGGGTATATCCATTTTTTCTTTGTCTGTCTTTAGTTGGGGTAGGTGGAGTGACATCCTGGCTCATGGTCGCTTTAAGCGCCCCCTGAAGGAGGCAGATGTGGAAAAAATCTGCCGAGCCCTCCTGGCCTACTGCCTGCTGCATTATCGTGGAGACGAGAATATCAAGAGCTTCATCTGGGACCTGATCACCCCAAGTGAGGACGGGACTACCAAGACGCTGACCAACCACTCTGGTAACACTAACGCACACACACTCGCACATCTACAGAATCTAAGAATGACTGCACAATTTAGGAGAATCTGAAATCACTAATAATGTTACTCATTATCTTAATTTTAAAGCGATCTCTCACCTAAAAACCTGATGGGATGAGAAAGTAGGTAGTAGGGCTGGGTGGTAATTACAGTAATACCAGGGTATTAGCTGCTATTAAGTGTATCACGGTAAGATGGTTGAAACCGGAACCACCCACATATAATATTTGGCTTAAAGTATGGGAACTGTATGAGATGGAACAAATTACATATGCAATAAGGCTACAAAGACCCACATTTATAAAGAGATGGAGCCCTGTAATGAGTTTGCTAATGCAATAAGAAAAGTATACTATAGTATATTTTTTACTTGTTTATCTGTGTATTTGTATGGCAGCTGTAAATGTGTGAAGTGTAAGGTAAAAATGTAAAATTGTATGTATGGAATGGAATATTTTGGTGAAAATAAAATGAGTTCCAGTAATACCAGGGTATTTAGGTACAAGTGAGTTGGTCATTTAAAAGCAAACTGTACTGCGATACAGAATCCTCATACGAGAGTCCTGTTGTTGGAGCACATTGGAGCGCCTGCCTTGTGCTCTTTCATTAGTCAGACCCCTCTGTTATTTATCTTTTATAACTTGCAATTCTTGATACTTTTGACTTTTTGATACCAGAGTTTTGGTGTAACTCAACAATACTTCAGTACTTTATTTGATATCTTACACAAGCTGCACAAGAACCTTGTCCAAATAAGGAAACAAGATTCAAATCAGACCAGACATTTAATGCCATATTATGGTAGCGACTTAAATACTGAGGCCTTATCCCAGCCAGTGCTACCTCATTTAGATAACTGAACCCAGCAATGTTTTTGATTTATTTTTACTTCTGCTGGCTATGTTTTGGAACATGTTCTGGAAATGTTTGAATAAGATTTACAGGTTGTCATTTGCGGAAGCCCGTGAACATTGTCTTAGTGCCCTCTCTCTCTGTCCCTCTCTCTCTCCAGGTCTCTCTACTCCAGTCCCTCGGGGCAGGAAGGGCAAGAAGGGGAAGCCCACAGCCCCGCCCCCACAGACTCCCCGAGCTGATTGGCTGGCCAGCTGCAATCCTGACCACTTATTGCAAGAGGATAGCTACAAGAGACACCTGAAACATCACTGTAACAAGTAGGGCTTTTTCATTTTCACACACGTACAGAGACTCACCTGAAACACCATGGTAGCTAGTGTTCAACATATTGCTTTTGATTTTGTAGGGGCCATTAACAGTTTATGAAAGGAGCTTTGGTGAAAGAGTTCACATAGTGTAAATGGTCATAAATTCCAAACTAATGTTGATGGAGCTGTTGCTTTAAAACCAGGACATTGAAACAAGTGGCAGGTGTAATAGTAATAACAGTTTTGCTCAACAACCATACACACAGCACAACTTAAACAGACGCAGCCTCCCTGTCTTCCTCCACACACACACACACACACACACACACACACACACACACACACACACACACACACACACACACACACTCACTCGTTTGCTCTGTGGTCAGTTCTCTCTCGTGTTGTCAGGGAGATATGCTTCAATTTCAAGATTTTTTTCTTCTTGAGGCTTGAGGGGGGAAGTTTGTTTGTGTGTGTGTGTGTGTGTGTGTGTGTGTGTGTGTGTCTGGCTGTGTGCCAGGCCAGGTGCTAGGCAGGCAGACCTGTTGGAAGTGGGTGAAAGACGTACACACACACATACACACACTTGGGGGTGATTATGTGGTGCCATCTGCTAGGCTGGAGCACAGCGTTGTGTGGCTAATCAGGCCTGGCACATTGATGGATGAGCTCCCACAGCCTGCCAACAAACACACACACACACACACACTGCAACTTGTGATGCCATTGATGCACAAACACACACACACTGCAGAATGAGTTGCAAGTGACTTTATACCCTTCCCCCGTCTTCACTGCCTCTCCAAACTTTCTGTTCCCTCCCTTCCAGTGCCGCTCTCTGTTCTTTCCATTCTTTTCCTCTCTGCTCCTCCCTCTCATCTCCTCCCCACAAACCCCCGCCTCTCGTCCCCCGTCTTCTGTTCCAAACACTGTTATTGGCATTACATCCTGGTGACAAATCTGGTGACCAATGTTTACAGTGAAACAGATCTCCCAGATAGCAGCATTTCCAATGTCAGAAGATCAAATCTGACTCGCGTTCTTGAGCAATGACGGAGTGGAATTCATTTTACTTTGGGAGATGCTGGAAGAGCACGGCTGGGTACTGTTCGCGTTTTTACCGGTACCTGAAATTCTGTTCCGGTACCCAACGGTACCTTTTTTCGGTACTTTCCCTCTGTAATAACTAAAAATCATTTCAGTTGTAAAAATAATTCCAAACCTATTTATCCTATTTACTTAAAACATATTATTTAAAAGATTTTACACCACACAAAATAAAAACTTTCCCTCCCAAACCTGTTCCTACAACCTATTAAATCAAATAATTATTTCTCACACTGCACTCTAACCTTAATTCTTGTATTTGTATCTTATTCTATTATACCCTGTTTTTATTTTCCATCTCTTTTTAACTGCTCTTTTAAGTTCTATGTAAAGCCTTTGAATTACCTCGTTGTGGAAATGTGCTATGGAGAAATATTTACCTTGCCTTACAACCTCCAGCCTGTCAGTCAGTCAACAGGGCATAGAGAACACTGGTGTGCCCGTCTGTCTCGGAAGTGCAACTGCACCGCGACCGCTTTCGGCCCGCCATTCATATAATATTGCAGCGGACGCTGTCCGCGTGGAGATATGAAAAGTATAACGACACTTGCAAACAAACTGCAGAGTCGACAGAGATTTGCTCCGTCTGCACCACAGCTCTGCGTGCGTGCGTGCGTGCGTGCGTGTGTGTCAGAGCGCCGACACTCTGTCACCATGCAGAGAGGACGGATAAGCTCGCCCTTACGCGCTCTCAGGTACCGAAATTTGGCACCCTTTGATTTAACGTCAATCAGTCCTCTGTAGTACCAACGTAATTCGGTCGGTACCCAACCCTATGGAAGAGTGTCTCTGACGAGGATCATCTGTAATTTGTATCCAGACCATGTATTTGACAGCAATTGTAGAAAATGCGGTAATGAATTACAGTTTTTGCAACCAGTAGAACAGAAGACCACGTCGGACATTTTCTGAAGAGAGTTTTAGATAAAAAAATCAAAGATCCTGTTCTTAGTGCTTCAGAAAACTGCACCTTTCCATTTAACTGCTCATCCTTTACTAGAATCAGTCCAGTGGTAATAAAATATCGATCAGACGCATTATTGGGGAATTTTGCAAATGCATTGGACAATGTAACCTGTATTGTTTTGACATTAGATGGTTCTCTAAATTCATTCACTTCAGGATTTTTTTTTTTTTTTTTTTGATTACTTAAGAAAACGTATGAGGTTTAATTCAGCCCGGCTAATCTTTTGTCTGTGTTGAACTAAACCAGACAACTCTACTAAAAGAACAATTTGACCAACTTGACTTTGTTCTGCAGGGTGTTGCTGAGGGTCAGGATGCTGTATTATCTGCGACAGGAAGTCATAGGCGACCAGGCTGAACGTACTCTGGAAGGAGCTGACTCCAGGTTAGTAAACACTTCTTTCAGTGTCTTCTCTTCAACCACTTCTTCCCAAGCGTATAGAGGGCTGATTACAGCATAGAAGGCAACTTTATTTTTCCTTCTCTCTTCACATTCCTTAGTTGTCTTTGGTAAGTGAGCCTTTTGCTGCTCAAGCTAACTATTCAGTTCCTTTTCTGTTTACCACACACTAATCTTAGTCCCACTTTCTCTCACAGACGTCTGGAGATCTTAAAACAAGACCTTACATTTTTGCTTGTAATGGGGTGTATTGACATCACTGATCTAAATATAGGATGTCTGTCTGCATAGACAGAAAACAAAACTAGTGTTCTGTCTCTGTGTTTTCAACCCAGAATGGCTGCCTCTGGCTTTGCGATGCTTTCCAACATTTTGAGAATTTGTAACTTGTCCAGACCTCCTTAAGGGCCCATAAGTCTGGCAACCTGATATTAATTCTGAACCCAAAATGAACACATCATCCAGCAGAGGATTTTTCCTTGAATACAACATACATACTAGGTGTTTACAGTCAAAGTAAAGGCTTTCATGTATTGGATCCATAATGAAAGTGAGTTGAGAGATGGATATTTATATGAATGTGTGATGAATTATTACTAAAGTGTATTTCCGTCTGTTCTAGTGGCCTCTTTGGCAAGGTTCTTTTCATTCTATTTTCATTATCTGGGGAAAATGAGCTTTCTATCGCAGTTTTGACCCATTTAGAGTTTTTTTTCACATTGACGAGCTATTGCTTATTATCATTTGGCACAAGGCCTTACAGTGCAAGGTTGTGGATGTGTGGATGGATGTTTGCTATACTGTTTTCTTCATCTCACCCTGACAACTCCTACACTCCTTCCCCTGTCTTTTTCTGTCACACCACACGTTTCTTGCCATCTGTCCATCTCTCCCTTCTCTCTGCAGTCCACTTTAGTCTCTCATCATCTCCCATCCCCCTCTCATCACCCTTTCACCCAGATGTGATGCATTTATAATGTGGAGCACGTGCACTTCATGTTGATCTCTCCCACTCCCTCCCCTCTCTCCCGTCCTCCTCCCCCCTCCCTCTCAATGGCTACTGTTGTGACAGGTGTGTGTGTGTGTGTGTGTGTGTGTGTGTGTGTGTGTGTGTGTGTGTGTGTGTGTGTGTGTGTGTGTGTGTGTGTGTGTGTGTGTGTGTGTGTGTGTGTGTGTGTGTGTGTGTGTGTGTGTGTGTGTGTGTGTGTGTGTGTGTGTGTGTGTGTGTGTGTGTGTGGCATACGGGGTGCCATCGTGCCAACATATGCCAGGGGGATTTAGCATGCCAGTCTTGGCGCGTGTGTGTTGCCAAGGCCGGGCATGCTGCTGTTTACAGAGATAAGGGACTGTTTCCCTGGTTTCTCCTCTCCTCCTGTCACCCTCTCTTTCTGCTTCCATTGTGTATTGTACCCTTTCTCTCCATAACTAGCTGGAAACACCATTTTCTACCTTTTTCTTTCCATAATGGAGGATTATTTTTTTTTTTCCTCTTTTTGTGCCACAACATAGCATCTAGCATCCGAAAACCTTGCTCATAACTATTCTCAGTTTATCATTTACATGCATGAATAATTCTGATCTTGACCCAATAACCTGTTTTGGTAGGACTTTTTGTAATTTGAAAAGAGGTGAAAGCAACGACTTATAAGCTTATAGTCTTGAGTTTAGTTACTATGTCGGTGGCATTGATGTATTGCTCTTAAGTTACTGTCAATCAGAAGTCATGATAACCGTTTCTGTAGATGTACAGTAAAGCCAGAGGCTGACTGCGGTCAGGTCAAGCAGAGCAACACGCGCGGACATTAGGCGCTCTGGTTTTTCTGTACCGGTCAGCTTTCTTCTTCTTCTCCAGCATTTAGCGGCAGACTAGAACACTTTTATGCGTATACTGCCCCTGTCAGGTCCGGAAGAATTGCATCCCTCGATACTGTAGGTAACTAGTACCGTCACATTTTGCAAATTTTGGTACACAACACATTCATATTTTTTCCATCTCCAACTGTATTACTGATAAATGCTTTAGACATAAATGAATGATTCACAGAAATAGCAATATGCTGTTTTAGTTTAAAGGAAAAGTCACAAGGTGAAGTAGTACTTCACATATGTCACTGTGTGCCATAGAAAAGAATTATCAAAAAATAACATTGGCTTATAGAGAAGGGATTTGAACTGTGATTTGCTCATTCTCCCAAAGTCAGGGTTAAAGGTTCCATGACACGGTGCTCTTTGGATGCTTTTATATAGACCTTAGTGGTCCCCTAATACTGTATCTGAAGTCTCTTTTATATAGACCTTAGTGGTCCCCTAATACTGTATCTGAAGTATCTTTATATAGACCTTAGTGGTCCCTTAATACTGTATCTGAAGTCTCTTTTATATAGACCTTAGTGGTCCCCTAATACTGTATCTGAAGTCTCTTCTATATAGACCTTAGTGGTCCCCTAATACTGTATCTGAAGTCTCTTTTATATAGATCTTAGTGGTCCCCTAATACTGTATCTGAAGTCTCTTTTATATAGACCTTAGTGGTCCCTTAATACTGTATCTGAAGTCTCTTTTATATAGACCTTAGTGGTACCCTAATACTGTATCTGAAGTCTCTTTTATATAGACCTTAGTGGTCCCCTAATACTGTATCTGAAGTCTCTTTTATATAGACCTTAGTGGTCCCCTAATACTGTATCTGAAGTCTCTTTCCCGAAATTCAGCCTTGGTGCAGAATTACAGCCACTAGAGCCAGTCCCACAATGAGCTTTCCTTAGTATGTGCCATTTCTGTGTCTGTAGCTATTGAGGAGGAGAGGGGGGGGGCAAGGTAGAGGGTGGGGGTGTGGCCACTTTGCTCGTTTGAAAGCCATGATGTCTCTCTCTCTCTCTCATGGGTGGGCCACATTCTCTGGGCGGGCAAAGAAGAGAAAAGGGAGGTAGCCTTGCTCCTTATGACCTCATAAGGAGAAGATTCCTGATTGGTCCATCTGAGCTTTCATTTTCTCAAAGGCAGAGCAGGATACCCAGGGCTCGGTTTACACCTATCACCATTTCTAGCCACTGGGGGACCATAGGCAGGCTGGGGGAACTCATATTAATGTTAAAAACAACCTCATAAAGTGAAATGTTCATGCCATGGGACCTTTTTTAAGCCATTAACCAGCTGTACGGGTGGGTATCGTTAGGATTGTTTCTTCTTCTTATCAATACTCTCATCTGTTCTTTATTACTAAAGAATAGTTTTTTTAATTATTAAAAGAAAATAATTTCAGAACACGATTTTCTTCATATTTTCGTTTCTAGAGTACAACAGTGAAGTTTAGATTATTCCTATTTCCTATAGTTTTTGTAACTTGCTGCTCTGGGAAGGGGAAATATTTAAGGTTATTCATCATAACATGGAGACACTTTGGGGATATTGCCCAACTGAAGCTAAACCGTTTAGTTTATCAGTGATTTGATTTTATTTCCACAACGAGGCAATTCAAAGGCTTTACATATTTTATTTTATTTCTGCCACAGTGAGCTGGACATCTGGATTCCCCAGCCGTTCCATGCTGAAGTCCCAGCTGACTGGTGGGACAGCGAGGCAGACAAATCCCTGCTCATCGGTGTCTTCAAACACGGTAAGAAGCACACTCCAGCAAGCTCATACACCTACTGTACATATAGATCCACATCTTGCAACATGGCAACCAAAGTGCCTATGCGGTGAATACAAAATGAACATCGCACACCCACAGATAACATGTCAGCACCTTCTGACACACTCGCATACACACTCCAGTGGCTTCCAACCCCAGTAAACCTCACGCAAGCGTTCACATACACACCATATTCAAACTGGGTGAGGGCACACAAACAAACACATCCCACCCACTTCTGCTGCCACCGGTTGATTGGTGTTGCTTTGGTGATAGCGGTACGCAGCTGGCAGGCTCAGTGTGCTATCAGTGTGTGATTGATGGCTGGTTTCACCAGGAGCTGTGTGTGCGTGGTTCTGCTTTGCAGTTTGTTACAGGCGTTAAATGATTACAAAGCTTATTTCAAGGTTAAAATAACACGCACGTCTTTTCTTACCGTTAACCTGGTTATTTGGATCATCATTTGGATAGTTGCCCTAATTTCCAAATTACCCACCTTTTGGGTGGTAACTGAATGTAACTCCCAGTGGCAGACCGATGAGGCAGAGTACAGTGTCTGTGCGCAGCGGATGAAGACCCTCATTCATATTAATTTGGCATAATTGTCATAATTTTTCCATCATTGCCACCCTCTATGATTCAATTAGGACACACACACACAGGAATACAAAAGGGCTCACCCATAGTTAATCATTATCCTCATTCACTAGGGAGGCCCTTGGGGTGGGGGGACTAACGCACACATCCACACACAGTCTGCTTTGTATGCAGACACACACACAGGCACGCAAAACAGTGCGTCACACACGCACGCAGAAAAGTGATGGCCTGTAAAGGCCCCGATGATTAACGTTTGGCTGTGGGCACAGAGCTGTGTGTGTGACAGAGATGGTTAGGAACAATGCTTCATATCTTACCTAATTGAAATGTGAGAGAGAGAGAGAGAGAGAGAGAGAGAGAAGGAAGGAGGGATGACTGAAAGGTTAAAGGAGAGGCGGTGTGGTCCTGTTATGGTGTTCTTCCTTGCTCCTCTTCTTCCTCCTTTCCACGCTCATTTTTTCCTTCTCTACTATTTCCCCTTTTCTCACCTGCTCCTCTATATTTCCCCTCATCCCCCCCTCTCCCCACTCCTTCACTGTGTGTCTCAGTAGGATCTGCACATTCTAATCTGTTCTGCTTGAATGCCCCTAACGGACAAACACACACTTTCTCACACCCACTAGCTCACTTTCACAGACGCCATGACATGCGCACTTTTTCCTCTTCATTTTCTCTCCCTCTTTATCTTTCTATCTCTCTCTCTTTCTCTCTGACACAAATGAGCACCTGCAGGCTTACTTGGACACACACACACACACACACACACACACACACACACACACACACACACACACACACACAAGAGGCGGGTGTACATGCACAAACACACACAGGCTGTCTGTCTTGTCAGCAGCTGGCTCCTGGGGTCTGCCCTTCTGCTGCTGTTTTTGTCTACTCCTTCATTTAATATGGGATGCTGTGTGCGCGTGTGCATGTGTTAGAAAAAAAAGTGTGTTGGGACTATGTGGCATCATGTCTGTCTAAAAGTGAGCTAGAAAGCACAAATTATTTTCATGTGTGTCCACTTTATAGCATTTGCATCTCCAGACATGGATTCCAAGCTTCTGTATTTGTAATCTTTTCCTCTTCAGGCTATGAGAAGTACAACTCAATGCGAGCTGACCCCGCCCTGTGTTTCTTGGAGAGGGTCGGCATGCCGGACGCCAAGGCTATCGCTGCTGAGCAGAGGGGCTCCGACATGATGACAGATGGCGTCGAGGGGTAAGAGAGCAGGCTCCACTCACCAAAAAAGCAGCTTCTCTGCTAACCCTTCCCTCAAGTATTTTCCATTTTGATTTAAACCATGTAGTCCAGTATCTCCATAGATGTGACTGGAAGCAGGTGTAGGCCCACATGTTTTTTTTTTATCTGCTGTATTACTCTGAAATATGCTTATTGTAAGTTGCATTTCTCCAAAAAACGTTGGTGGTGATTGAATTTACTTAGTTTTTTTGCCTTTTCACTTCCTTTTAATATTCCCTTTCCGCTTTGTTGTGTTATTTCTTCAAATATTAAAAGTGAAAATGATCAGTTTGTGAAATTCAACAGTCTATGCTTCCATGAAATTAAAATCTTGAACTCCTTGCCGGTCTTCCCAACCTCTACAGTGAGGATGAGGATCCAGAGTACAAGCCACTGCGGATGCCTTTTAAAGATGACATGGATGACTTCACCAACTCACCACTGGATGACACTGTGGAAGGTGAAGTCGAAGGTAAATTTTGAATTCACCCAGAGTCAGAGAGAGTCAATTAATAGAATATTTAGAGCAAAAAAAACAACAGTAAATTAAGATGCCATTACTAACTGACTGTTCTTGTAGGCCTTAGTTTTGTTAGTTACTAGGGTTGAGGGGCAAAGTCGGTTCTTGGATGCGTCGCAGATTCTCTCTTGAAAAATGATGGCTCGATGCAGAAAAATCAATAATCGGAAATTTGTAATTCTTACAGTAAGAATTATGGCCAATGAGTAAATGGGAGTAGATGTAAATGCATTCCTAATGCAAGTTGTGTCTAACTAACATATAATGAAACGGTTTATTTTAATTACGTCTTATTAAACATACGCTATGTTTTAAAAGTAGTGAGTGAAAGAATTAATGAATGGTCACCCAGTGAGAAAAAATAAATCATGTATAGGAATAAAGAATGTTAATGCATCGATAATCGTTTCATCGTTGCGTTGTAGCCCTCTGAATCGAATCGTGAGCTGCCTAGAGATTCCCTCCCCTATTGGTTACTGCCACAGGCGTTTGAGTCATAACTCTAATAAACAGGCTCCTTACAGCATCTTTCTCCTCTTTGTTTCCTCTCTGTCCTCTCTCCTCTCATATAGCTAAATCAGGTGAAAACGGTCAAAGTGCGTTGGGCGGAGCTTCGGGCTCCAACGAGCGACTTTATTGGCCAGCAGCCTCAGCTCTGACTGCCCGTCTGCGTCGCCTCATCACGGCCTACCAGCGCTCCAACCGCAGGGAGCAGCTCCGCCAGGAGGCCCTCAACCGGCCTGACGGTCGCAGGCGACGACGCAGGGAGTTCCTGCCTGCCATCGGCATGGTTACCGATACACCGGGAGCAGGAGCTACTTACATCCAAGATGGAGCGGGGGTATTCTTGACAGAAGGAAGCCCGTATCTGGCTAAAGGAAGTGCTTACTTTGCCAAAGGTGGGCAGTTCGCGCCAGAGGCGTCACCAGTGATGACCGCCAGCTCCCTGATGACTGATGGAGCCATGTACTACAAGGAGAGAAGACAAAGGTATTGTTGCATATGAGGTCTCGTAATTGCGTATAATTATCCTATGTATATATGTATACACAAGATTGTTATTAAATAATTGCCCTACAGCATTGCACCCTGCAAATCGGTATTAAAGTATGCCAAAGAGTTAAATCAAATCGCTACGTTACTTTTTGTAGTTGAACCTTTGCTCACACATTTTGTCTTCTCTGTCAGATGGACTCGTCGTGAGGAAGCTGATTTCTACCGTGTAGTGTCCACCTTCGGAGTCGTCTTTGATACCCAGCGTCAGAAATTTGATTGGGCACAGTTCAGGGCCTTTGCTCGACTGGACAAGAAAACGGATGAGAGCTTGGAGAAATATTACTATTCATTCATTGCCATGTGTAAACGGGTCTGCAGAATGCAGGTCAAGACTGATACAGGTAAGAGGAAAATGAATTGCTTACGGTTACTGCAAGGCGCAAAGGGGTATTTTGATCATTAAGTATTGTGCAGTTGCTCCGTCACTATAATGACAACAAATAGTTTGTTTGCATGTTCTTGAGAACAATTGTGTGATATATTTAGTTTTCTTATTGAGGACGGTCTCTGTCTTTTACCTCGTTAGAACTCCCAGACCCAACGCTGATCATCGACCCCATCACAGAGGAGCGTGCCTCTCGCACCCTGTACCGCATCGAGCTGCTACGTCGCATCCGTGAGCAGGTTCTCCCCCACCCGCTGCTCTCTGAGCGCCTCAAGCTTTGCCAGCCCTCCCAAGACCTCCCGGAGTGGTGGGAGTGTGGCCGCCACGACCGAGACCTGATCTTGGGGGCCTCTAAGCACGGCGTAAGCCGGACAGATTATCACATCTTAAACGACCCTACCTTGGCCTTTCTGGACGCCCACCAGCGATTTACAAGCCAGCGAGGGCCTGGTGTCAGCATGGGAGTCCAGGGAGAGGTCACCAAAGTGGGGATGGGAGCAACAGAAATCCCTGCACCCCTCCTCACCTCCGCAGAGCTGGCGAGCGCTGCGGCTTCTGCCAAAATTGCCATTGATGCAGCTAAAGAGGAGGAGGGAGAAGGGAAGGAGGTGAAGACGGAGGTGGAAATGGAAATGGAGAAAGGAGATGCCAACGACATTCCATGTACCAAGACTGAAACTCCTGATGAACAGAAGGAACATGAGGGAGAGGACAGAGAAGGGAAAGATGAAATCGCTGCTTCACTGAGAAAGGAGGTGAAGAAAGAAGAAGAAAAAGAGGAGGTCCAGCCTAAAGTAGAAAAAGAGGAGCAGGAAAAGCAGAAAGAAGAGCAGAGTGGAGAAGGAGGCAAGACTTCCACGCCAGCAGATGACCAAGACAAAGACTTAACAGAAGAGAAGAGTTTGACTCCTGTTGACTCTCTCGGGGACCAGAGGGAGGCGACCACTGAACATCCCGACGCCTCTCCTAAAGCACAGCTGGGCCACAAGGCTTCAGAGCAGGAAGACAGAGAGGAGAGGGAGAACCCAGAGTCTCCTAAATCTCCAAAGTCAGCTGACACAGAGAAAAGCCCAGAGGAGGAAGAGGAAGAGAGGATGGATGAAGATGACAAATCAGAGAAATCCTCTCAGGCTGAAGGTAAGGGGAAAGTTTATTGCTTTGTCATTAGCTTGGAGTTATAGTCCGAGTCATTGGTCTCTGTGGGCACAGTGTTGACACTTTTGTTTAGGGTTTGGTTAACTAGGAAGATGATGATGCACAACCTAGAGGTCTCAAATGTCTTACTTTAGCTGTACTCTTGTTTATTATAATCCCTTTGGTTAACCAGTTTGTTTTCCCTGGTTGTCGGCCCCCATCCTTGCTGACACCACACTCAGTCACAGGCCTATTTCTGGGGTTTCCCCTCATGACTTGGAAGTGTTTTAATAAGTTCCAGGGGCGAGAGAATGAAATGAATTTAGATCCCCCGATAACAATTTGGAAACCCTTTTTAATTAAGAGTGGCAACGTGACTTTCCCTCTCTCCACACAGCGAGTGCTGCGTCAGAGCAGAAGAACTTTGATGAGGAGAGTATTGCATCTCTGAGCACGTCCGCTCAAAACGAAACCAGAGATGGGTTCTGCCCTGACGACCTGCCGGAAACCTCCGCGCTCCATGCCTTACAGGACCGCGCTTACGCCTTCTCATTCTGGCCTAAGGTGAGTTACAAACAGAAGCCAGACGCTTATAAACCCAAGGTATAAACACCCAGTTGGCATTCGCTCAGTTTGGTTGCTTCTTTTTCCAGTCGCTAAGCTCCTGTCAACACTTCCTGCAAATGTTTCACATTGCCCTTTGAACCTTTTACGGGCTTTATGTATGGAACATCTGTGCAAGACATGTTGAGTTTCATTGACAGTAACAGCGAGTTTTGAAAGAGAAACTCGGGGCATCTGGATAGCTCACCTGGTAGAGCGGATGCCCATATATAGAGGTTTACTCCTCAACGCAGCGGGCCTGGGTTCAACTCCGACCTGCGGCCCTTTGCTGCATGTCGTTCCCCCCTCTCTCTCCCCTTTCATTTCTTCAGCTGTCCTGTCAATAAAGGCCTAAAAATGCCCCAAAAAATAATCATAAAAAAGAGAAACTCAAAGCAGCAGAGTGCGAAGTATGACATGACTCAGTTGTTGTACTGATGGTATTAGTGCGAGAAATTTATTCATCAACATGGGTGTTTTTTGGTAAAATAGAATCAAATAGAAGGCATGTCTCTAATATAAGCCTCTAACTTTCAAATGCTGTTGTGGGAACTATTTGAGAATGAACTGCACTTTCTAGAATAGTCCATTACCCCTCTCCGTTCTCTCCACCCTTCAGGATCGAGTGATGATCAACCGGATGGATAACATCTGCGAGGTCGTCCTGAAGGGCAAGTGGCCTGTCAACAGACGCCACATCTTTGACTTCCCCAGTAACCTGTTGCCAGGCCATGGCTCCACAGTAACCCCCGCGGCCGTAGCCACGGTGACCGAGAGCCCGCTGCAGAGGCGGAGCCTAGCCGAGCTGACAATGGCCGGCATCCATACACCTTACAGTGGGAGTGAAGATAAAACACTATCACCACAGGTTCATGTGAGTGTTTACACACACACACTCTAAAATTAGAATCCTACTTTTAGCACTCTGTTTTTGTAAATAAAGATACTGCTATCATCAGTGCTAAATGTTGCTGAAGTACCAGTAGCAATAATATGATGACCTCCAAGGTAAGATGCTGCTGTTAGGCAGACACAGGTGTGACTGTTACCCTGATGTTGCAGGAGGACGCTCTGAGCCTGACAGTGCCTCGACAGAGGAGGAGGAGGAGGAGGAAGATTGAGATTGAGGCAGAGAGGGCTGCCAAGAGACGTAACCTAATGGAGATGGTGGCTCAGCTGAGAGAGAGCCACTCTGCTGTCGAGTCCCAGAGCCAGGCTATAGACCTCACCAAGGTGCTCGCATAAACTCACACTCGGACCATTAAGTTCCTTAGTATGACCCTACAAGAAACTATATGTTACTGTAATTTTTACATTAAAACAAAGTCAAGTCAATTAACTAAAACTGATGTGATTTGTTGTTCAGGCTATGCACCATCACCACAAGGCCTCTCCCTCATTGGCCGGCTTCCCCAGTGCCCTGGTGACAAGCCCCTCCCTCAAAGCCCAGATGGAGTTGCTCCAGCAAACCCCGCCCTCCGGACACAGAGCCAATGGTTCACTGGAGGCTGACCTGCCCATCATGAGGAGGAGGCGGGGCCGCAGGAAAAATGTGGAAGGCCTGGAGCTGTTGTTCATGGGCAACAAGAGAGCAGGAGCGGTATGTGTGTGTGCTTTTAATAGACAGTAACGTTGTCAGCATTGCACCAACACAAAACAAGATGGTATGAGTATCTACAATAAATGGGGTGACGCCAGTGAGCTAGTTCAGGCAGGCAACTGGAGCTGCACCGCTGTATACACGTGACACGCTTCACACTCCGTATCATTTACTAAACACACCCCATCAATTTGGCGATATATTTAAGCTGCTCATCAATGATGCTGCTGCCCTGCTCCCGTATTGCTGACTCGGTAAGCCCCACCTGCAGGCTCCAGCCAGGAGGAAGCTTCTTTATCATCACTCCCCCAATATCTCATGTAAACCCAATCTGTGGGGAGGGATGAGGTCAGAGTCTGGCCGCCAAACACAATATTCTGCTGTTACAATAAACATTTCAATTCAGTTTTCTGACTGAAATGCATCTTTCCTTCTCCTCCATTCTGTGTCCCTCTTGGACATTCAGGATGATGGTGATGGGACAAAGGTTTCAGGTGTGGAGGGGGTTCAGGATGCTGCCCGTGCCCACAGACCTCTCACCGTCCCAGAGCAGAGCCCCAGTGCCAGATCTCTTGCCTCCGGCAGTCTGGAGGAGGAAGAGCCAGCCGTTTCCAACAAAGAGCTAGGAGAGTGGCTGAGGCAGCACCCAACATACACCATGGACATGACCGGATTCACACCAGTATGTCTTCCTCTTTCTAAAAATGATTTTCTTTAATAGATTTTTTTTCTTTAGTCATTTGTTAGTGTGAACCTAATCCAGGAATATGTCTAAATGATTTGTTGCTGCTGTTTATTCCTGCCGTCTTTTCTCTAAGTCACAAGTTGTTCACACCTACCTCTCCGTTTTTTGTCTTCCTATGACAGAAGAGCGAGGATTTACTGCTGTCTCAGTTTTCTAAGCCCAAGCAGAAGCGCCATCGCTGTCGAAACCCCAACAAGATAGACATCAACACCCTGACTGGGGACGAGAGAGTGCCTGTGGTGAACAGACGCAATGGACGCAAGGTAAGCTGGCACACATCAGGAGTCTCCATACAAAACCGTTATAGTACATGTGCTAATAATAATCATAATAATCTAAGCCAAGGTTATCAGTGTTTCTCAAATGGGGTACTAGGTGTACTTTGGAGTACTGCAGGGGGTATGAGATTTTTTTTTTTTTAATGCATTATTCCTAAAATAATTCTACTATAATAACAAATACATTTAGTGATGGACTCTAAAAATTTAAAAAGTAGGCTAGCATTTAAGTGTTTTTCAGTTACAAGGTTGTTGTTTAGCCTAAACAGGCGCAGCACTGAATTGTACATCTTTTTATATAGTTTTATTTTTTTTCTACCGCACTTTTCAGGGGGTACTCTGCTGAAGAAATATTTCAAAAATTGACATTATTGAAAAAAAGTTTGAGAACCACTGGTCTACTTGTTGAAACTACATGAACTTATTTTCCAAGATAAACTCATTTCATCTTTCTGTTCCACAGATGGGCGGGGCCATGGCTCCACCAATGAAGGAGCTTCCCAGATGGTTACTGGAGAACCCAGAGTATTCCATCGCCCCTGATTGGACGGACATCGTGAAACAGTCGGTTAGTAAACAGGACACAACCTATGAACGGTTACACCTTTGTAACAACTAGCCTTTTGATTTCACTGTGTACTAAATGTTTCATCAGAAATGGTGGTTATAAATGGAAATTGTTGCGTTATTGTTTGCTGTTTATAGCCCCTCTGGGCCTCACCTTCTCAAATTGCCAGCTTGCAGTTCTGTTGTGAATTTAATTTGTTTTCTAACCTAAAATCGTCCTCCACACAGGGTTTCCTTCCAGAAGCCATGTTTGACCGCCTTCTGACCGGCCCTGTAGTCAGAGAGGAGGGCGTCCGTCGTCGGGGGCGACGACCGAAATCTGAGATTGCCAAGGCAACCGCCGCTGCCCAGGCAGCAGCAGCAGCTCAGGCTGCCCAGGCATCCCTGGCCTCTGCTGTGTCATCTGCAGGTACACACTACAGCTAAAGCAACCAGTTCATCACACACATGATCCACATGTATGTTCAGTAAAAAGACAAATTACAATATTTTTAACCTTTGTCTTGCTGTAGCTCTGCCGTCAGTAGGGTTGGGTACCGAAACACCGTGCTTATACAGCACCGGTGCCGCACGATATTGGAAAAAACTTACATTGCGAGATTTGATTTTGGAGAGGGACATCAGGTAGTTAAATACACCGGTTGACTGACATGACCCCATTGTAGTCTATTCTATCAATCCAGGCTAAAGGGGGGCGTGGCTCTCCATCGTTTAACCCTAGTAACAGTCTGCAGCTGCCGTTGTCGGAAAAACAACACCGACGGTGTGTTCACTTGAAACTCTCCAGCCCTCGTGGTGCATTCAGAGTTATTGTGAAATACCCCTTTTCCATCTAGTGGTTGTTTTTGTCATTTACCAGCAATTTACTGGTGAAATAAGTTATTGTTATTACATTTTTAATACATCATTTAATTTTGACCATGTGGCCTTAGCAATAAACAAGCCATTCTTTAATGTCGCAGACTGTCGTTTTGTGCTTTTTTTTTTTTTTTTTAATATATACATTATTTTTTTTAATCTTTTTTTTTAAAATTATCATTTTGGGCATCGTTTTAAAAGTATCGTTTTAGCATCGGTATCGGAAATACCCAACCCTAGCAGTCACTCCATTTTGTTTTTTTAAACACACATTATGTGTAAGAGATGGGATTTTAGAACTGTTGGTGTTTGTGCTGAAGAGCCTCATTTTGTGTGTGTGTGTGTGTGTGTGTGTGTGTGTGTGTGTGTGTGTGTGTGTGTGTGTGTGTGTGTGTGTGTGTGTGTGTGTGTGTGTGTGTGTGTGTGTGTGTGTGTGCAGGAGGAATCAACCCTCTGCTGTTGAACAGTCTGTTTGGAGGGATGGACCTGTCGTCCCTCCAGAGCCTTCAGTCTCTTCAGTTGGCTGCTGGTCTGATGGCCTTCCCTCACACGGCCGACCCCAAGCACGCTGCTGCCAACGCCGCTGCCGCCTCCATGATGCCCCTCATGTTGCCCGGCATCGGAGGCCTGTCCAACATGGCCGGCCTCCCGAACATGTTCAGCCTAGGCGGCCTGTTTGGAGGTAACCTGGCAGCAGCCGCGGCCTCCGCCTCAAACGCCATCGCTGACACTTCACGGAACACCAACGGAACGATGGAGGGAGAGGGACGAGAGAGTGACGAGGCAGCGACGACGAAGAGGAAGAGAGATGAAGAGGGAGAAGACTATGACGAGATGGGAGACGAGGAGGAGGAGGAGGCTGCTGATGGTAATGAGGAAGGAGTGAAGAAGAAGAAGGCGAGGAAGAAGGAGAAAGGGGGCAAGGGAGGGGCTGAGAAATCCGTTAACGATGCAACCGGAGCTCCGATCCCAGCTGCTGATTCATCAGCGGAGGCATCCATCAACGGTGACGCCGCGGCCCTGTTAGCTGCAGCCGGCATGTCGGCCAATTCCCTGGCGTTCAACCCCTTCCTCCTCTCCACCATGGCCCCCGGCCTCCTCTACCCATCCATGTTCCTACCTCCAGGCCTCGGGGGGCTCAGTCTGCCCGGCTTCCCCACTGCCTCCACCCTGGCCGAGCTGCAGAACGCCATGGCTGGAGCGTTGGGGGGCAACGTTATGACCACAAACCCCCCGAGAGACGAGGAGGACGAGGAGGAGGAGGATGAGGAAGAGGAGGGGGAGGAGAAGGGGGGGCTGAAAACCACAGGAGAGGAGGATTTGGAGGGAGGAGGAGAGAGTGACTTGGCTGAGGAAAAGGAGAATGGAGCGGAGGAGGAGACGAGAGGCGATGATTCAGCCCTGGAGGATGGAAGGATGGGTGAGGAGGAGGAGGAGGAGGAGGAGGAGGAGGCAGTGGCGTCTTCACAGAAGGACAAGAGTGACTGAAATAAAACCCAAAACTGACTGGCCTTGGACATTTCCTTACCTCTGACCTCCCCCCCCTCCCCCTCTCCCTCGCCACGTTTACATGCCTCCACCAGAAATATCCAAACTATTATGAATCCTGTTTTTTTTTCTCCCATTTACATTGTTGTTGATGATTTCTCTCACTCTTTTGTTATTTTTTGACCAGGTATATTTACTATGCGTCAGAGAGAATGAGTGTGTGTGTGTGTGTGTGTGTGTGTGTGTGTGTGTGTGTGTGTGTGTGTGTGTGTGTGTGTGTGTGTGTGTGTGTGTGTGTGTGTGTGTGTGTGTGTGTGTGTGTGTGTGTGTGTGTGTGTGTGTGTGTGTGTGTGTGTGTGTGTGTGTGTTAAGTTAAATCTCTCTAATCGATAGTGTAGTCAGGGAAAATCCTCACAGCCGCTCGCTCAGAGTTCAGCTCGCTCTTTAAAGACTTTCTTCCTGTCTGGTTGGCCTGTGTGCACTGTGAATGGTGCACCCACACTTTTCTCACAATCCTTCAACTAGGACTTTACAAGGTTCCAATAGTACTATTATTATTATTATTATTATTGCTGCTTTCAGCTCTCAAATCTTTATTGTTGCTTCCCTCTTTGTCTGGACTGTTTTGTTGTTGTTGGCAGCATCTAATCAAGAAGAGAAGGAACGCCTGCTGGTGGTGCTTCTCCTAGCATCGGTTCTCAAAAAAAGCATTACAGCTAACCCGGCTGTCTGTCTGACGAAGCTGCTGCAAAAATGAATTGTGGGTAATGGAGTAGATTGAGCTGTTCGGTCTCAGAGCAGATGTTTAAGTTCTCACATATCAGACCAGGTAGACTCTGAGGAGGAAAAACGAAACCAGACTGGCCTAAAACTCAGTCTCACACACTGACTACCACAACATGCATATTCCAACACATACTTGATCATTTGCTGCACACACATGCACACTCGCACGTTCAGATGTCCACCACTACACTAACCCTCTCTGTTATGTGACTGTTTCTGGAGAGGACTCGTCCCTGCAGCGGATTTCCTTTTTTTTTTTGCGTTTATGTGCGTGTGTGCGTGCACACTGAACCAATACTGTTAAACTCAGTCCCACACTGTTTGAATACCAGTCTAGAGTCTTTCCACTGCCACATCTGAATCCTGTCCCTCTTTCCGAGGCGGCTGGTTTTTGGCTCAGGAGTGGCGGGCGGGCTGGGTCTGCCACCAATCAGGCCTTTTGATTGGTCCGCTTCATGCCGCTGAAACCAGCCGTCCCCGTTTGGAGGATTCTGTGAATGGATTTGGAGGTGGTCCACACAGGGATGTGATGTTTCAGGTTTATTGTTTAAAGGAGGCACATGAGATGTTTTTTTTTTTTTTTTTTTCCCGGTCGCTGCCACATTAAAATCCATTTTTTATTTGTATTTCTTTTTTTTTTCTCTTCATATCGCGATAGTGTCAGACCAAGTGCTGCTCCCTAGTGACCTTCTCTTTTAAGACTGTTTCTCTAGTCACACACACTGACACCAGGCCTGGCCGAAAACGGGGCGGAGACACATTTTCAACGGAGTTGGAAATTCACAAGTTTCTATATGAAGTTCAACTCGGGTCGCGGAGTAGGTTTTAAATACTTGAAAAGTGCAGGCGGTGCTTGATTTGTTTCAATTTTCCGAGGCCAGTTCTAGTTTCAAAGATAAATCGAGCGCTGCAAGGGGTTCAAATATTTGAAAATGCATTCAAACACACACACTGTGGCCAGGTCATTAACATTTACCATCACAGCCAGCCCAGCAGATGCAGAGAGAGAACTGGGACGGAGGGGGAAGACATCAGTTTTTACTGTCTGGAAGACACCTTCCCCTTCAAGTTCCTTGTTGTCCTGTGTAATGCTGAGACAGCAATAACCAAGGCAGCTTTTGAATGTCCCAACATCACTCTCCCAACACACACACACACACACACACACACACACACACACACACTATATGAATAGCCACAAGTGTCGTATGAATAGAAAATCTAAACTAAAACTGTAAATGATGACAAATAAGTACTGCAATCAATTTTGTCTCACTCTGTTCCTGTTGATGCACTGGTGTTAAAGAGTTAAAATAATCAGGTACCTTTATTACTTAGCTACTTTTCTTGAAATAAATGGACTTTTTGTTACTTTTAGCCAGCAAGCTGAAGAGCATTACCTCAAAATTCTTATCTAGCCTTGAAGTTTACAGACATACCATGTAAATGTTTTTATTTCCTCTTTTTTTTTCTTGGTGTTTGTCTTTTTGTTTTTTTGTTTTTGTTTTTTGAGACATCATGTATGATGAATTGTAGCTATGATGCTTTTAATAAAAGTGAATCATGATATTCGCCTAGGAAACCAAACTGTCGCTTGCATCTCATTATTTGTTTCACTCCTCTGTACTTTTTAGGAAGACTTTCTGATGGCGTTTAGTGTAACACTTGTTTCCAGGATAAGATCAGACTGAACCAGCTAAACTAAAACTAGCTGATGATACTTCCTACCCTGCTGCTACAAATACAACGCACAACTTTTTTTCAATAATGTCAATTTTTGAAATATTTCTTCGCAGTTTACTGTGTGTACCTATGGTCCAATTGAACTTCCAGGTTTGTTTCATTCCAGACAGGATCAATCAGGGACTTGGATAAGTTTTCCAAGGAAGTTATTGAATGTCAGGGAATTCCACTGACTTTTAACCTTACTTCTCTCAGTAATACTTCAGATGGCCTTTAGTCTGCTAGAGTGAAAACCTGGGAAAACTTAACTCTATGTCCGCTCAAAAGCAACTATGCGAACGTGGCTGTTGAAGACTAAGAAGTGGTTAAATCTCAGGAAAAAGCTAAGTGGACCTTGAGATAAAGGTACACTGGAGTTTAACCAAGTTGTCTTTACGTTCAGTCTTTCTTGCTCAAATGCATTGTGTGTATCATTTAGGCCTGATAAACAATATATCAACTGCATTTCCTTCCTTAAACATCTGTAAAGACTTTTTTGAAGAATTTGAAACCTACATTCACCTTCACTTGTTCACAGTAATCTTCTTCCTTGCATGTTGGAGCCACCAACTGTCCAGCAATGGAATAGCACGAAACCGTCAGCGGAGAATAGGTTACCTTGCCATCGTGCACGTTTGCAAGATGCTAACAAAATAGACCCACTCCTAAAAACATAGCTCAAGTTGTAGCCCAAAGCGGACTAACTGACTGGGCTTTGTTCTGTCTTGAGGGCAGCCCACAGTGTCACAGCCACAGACTTAAAACCCTACTCTAAAGGGATTAAAAAATAAATAAAAATAAAGGAGTTGAACCTTTTGGTTCTCAGTGGAAATTAATGCTGCAACTAAAGTTAGTTGCATTATTATTTAATCTGATTATTTTCTCGTTTTAAATTTTGTCTAATAAATGTCAAACAGTGAAAAATTACCATTATAATGTCCCAGAGCTTGTGGTGTCTTAGAATTCCTTGTTTTAGTGGACCATATATTGAAAAACTCAAACTTTTACAGTTGACTACCATATATGACCAAAAAAAAGCTGCAAATCCTCACATTTGAGAATCTGAAATCAAAGTGTTGTGTAATTTTGTGTAGAAATATGGGTCAGATGTGGAAGGATATGTTAGTAGAAAAATGTATCTGTTTTCATACAAAAAGTAGGATAGGAAAAAGCAAGAAGGACATTTTCTATCTCTCTACATTGAGTAAATGCAACTGCCTGTTTGCGGCCCCTAGAGGCCTTAATGGTCATTACGTATAAGTGGACCACGGCAGTGAGAGCAGACAGTGTGAAGGAATAAACCAACTATTTGATTATATGTCATGAAACAGTTTGCAGTTTGTGTCAGCATTTAAGAGGAAAACAGAGTTGAAGTAAAATTTCAGGTCAAATGGAGGTGAAATAAAACAGGAAATTGCCAGGCTCTGTGTGTGTGTATGTGTGTGTGTGCACTCCAGCCAGCCGTCAGAAATGGCCTCTCTCCCAATGGAGCTGATGACAAAACACAAACTGACAGCCAGACCCCCACTGTGTGTGTGTGTGTGTGTGTGTGTGTGTGTGTGTGTGTGTGTGTGTGTGTGTGTGGGAGAGAGACAGAGAAACAGAGAGTGAAACTGGACAATATATGCAAGATTTTAGCTGTTCTTTTCTTGTACCAAGAAACTACCAGCTTAAAACTAAACTCATGTACGTTGCATTCGAGTGGTGGGATGTCTGTATACAGTATATGGGACATACATACAATACATGCATGTTTCTATTCTGTGTAAAAGCTCACAAGCAATTGTCAGACTAACAGTCTATATAAAACTAAGTTCTCAACATTTTTATATTTACAGTAACGTCTGTTGAACCTTGTATCTAGAATGAAAGAAATCTATCCTGATAATGTGGAAAAATAAGTTGCAGATTTATTACATAAAGATTGATGACTTACATACTTGCTGCACTTCCTTAAATAAATCTCATACCAACAATCTAAAAATAAGTCAAACTCTGCCATCCATCTTGGTGTTGGGAAGAAAAACATGCATGCTCTTTGGTGCTGGAACCAGAGGGAGCCTGCCTCCTCAGTTTTGCCATTGGTTGGTTTAGGTCATGTGGTCACTCGTGAACTTGAATGGGGTTCAACCAGAGCCGGTCTTCGGAGAGCCTAAATGAATGGGACTCTAAATGTGTCTTTTTCGCCTGATTGCCGTTGAGAAATCTCAGATTTGATTGTAGTTTTTGCAAGTTCAACATGGATTATAGGTCGAAAGTTGAATGAACGAGTACTTTTGTCCTTTTGATTTTGAGGTGTATTGTCATCCTATTTTATCTGATCATTCTATAACTTGTATTTAGGCCATATCTGAACTATTTATATGTAGCTAGAAGTGATGAACTTTAGCCTAATTTTCAGAGGACACCTCTTCCCTCTGCACGCAACAGGACAGCGCTACAACCAGGCAGAGCAACGAAGAAGGTAGCGGAGCTAGTTGATAGATTAAACTTTTGTATCCGATCGGCAAAACTCCGAACACATCTTCCTTTTTTAAGAATGACTTCAGTGCCGTTCTTTGTTTTTTTCTCAAAGAAAAGCTGAACTCCAAGTCTTCCAGAAGACCGCTGTTCCCAGCAGCAGCAGACATAAGCCCCGCCCACCGACTCTATACACGATGTGATTGGCCTGACCAGAGTTTGGTTTTTCCAGCTCGCAAGTCAACGGAGAGTGCCTAGACCCCCCGGCCTGGCTGCAAATTAATTTTGCTGCCGCTAGGGTGCGTCCAGATTTCTAAGCTACCATAGAGTCCCGTTCATTTTGCACTCGCCTGCGATCACCCCCCAGTGGACCTCTGGTGGAACTGCAACCAGTTCAGAAGCCAGAAGTACCGCGAGAGTGAAACTTCTCCCCTTATTAGAAATTCTCTGGTTCAGCCGTGTTTTCTTCAAAAGGATTTTGATTATCAGCCACGTCGTCTAAACCAAGACACACAAGGTCCATGCTCCTGTGGAAGCCAGAAGTCCGTATGAAAGCAACCTTCTTTTAAGAAAAACGTGTTTTTATTTGCGATGCCATGGAGAAGTACAACACTACCCACAATCCTAAGCGTAAACAGCGGTGTCTCCGATTGGTAGAGCATGCTGTTACCATGGAAACGTTTACCGCACCTGCAAACGGCTAATGAGCTGCTACCATTCAGGTCTGTGATCGTCATGTACACAGTCTTGTATCTTTGCCTTTTTTGCCGTTTTCAAAATGTTCTTTTGAGCAGAATCAAATGTTTTAATGTCACGATTCATCTCGTAGCTGGTTGGCTTGGTTCCAGGTTTAAAACTCTTTATTTAAGCATTTAATGAAACGTCAATGGAGATATTGATTGGTGAAAATCATTTCCGGAACTAGAGCCGTTCAAAAAGTGGGCGGTGACTGTTGATTGTCCCTGGGTGTACTGGACCTCCCCAGATGAAGACATGTTTTAACGAGTTTGACTTGGCGGTACCATTAAAGCAATGAAGAGGCCAACCAGTATTTGTCTCAGTGTTAATATATTGTCATTAGGTGATCACACTTGTACTTGTAAATTACTGCACCTTTAAAAAGCAACTGGCAGCATGTACTAAATGGTCCATAGAATGTCCTCACATGAATAGTAATACAAACGTGTGTGTGTGTGTGTGTGTGTGTGTGTGTGTGTGTGTGTGTGTGTGTGTGTGTGTGAGTGAGTGAGTGAGGGTGTGATTACTCTAGCAGACAGTAGAGAGAGAGGTGGAGTGTGTGTGTGTGTGTGTGTGTGCCTGTGTGTGTGTGCGTGTGTGTGCGTGTGTGTGTGTGTGTGTGTGTGTGTGTGTGTGTGTGTGTGTGTGTGTGACAGACGTCTGGCCTAATCGCGTTGCTGGAGGAAGTGGGACGTGAAATCCACCAGCCGCCCCATACCACACACACGCGCACGCACAGACACACACACACATACACACACACATACATACACACACACACACACACACACTGAACCACAAACCCAACATGCAGTCTTCTACCCTCATTTCTCCTTCAAGGAAATTAGAAAAAAATCTGATTACTAGATTTCTGGCGGTGTATTAAAGGTCCTTGCAACTATTTATAATTACAAGATCATATATTCCATAAGTCCAGTGATACACATTATACACTATATATACATTGACTATAAATGTCATTTATTGTAAGATATTTGAAGCTGTGGTGAAATAATTGGATTTATTTTAAATAGAGTAATTATTTTTTTCAAGCTATTGATTTGTCAAAACCACTGCATGTCAACGTTTACTAAATACACTCTAAAGGGTTGCAAATATTGTTCAATTCAATTATATTAATATGCAGAGCAACAGTGATATAGTGGGACAAAGCCTGCCTTTGTTTCTGTAAGCTCTTCAGTCAGAAGCAGCTCTGCTGGCATCACGGCTCTGTCTGCATCTATGTCACTGCTCACTGGCTTGCCAGGCTGTGCTCTGCCAGCTAATTTGTAATGAATTTGCCCAGATTAGTGAATATCCATGCTTTATTGTCCAACATAATGTACACCATGTTGATGATAATCCAGATCTTCAAATCTAGATACCAAATCAAAAAAAAGTCCACATTTTCCAATCCAAAATCCAATTTTACACTAAACTCATTATGACTAGTAAGCTAGTCGAGCTAGCGGACATTTGCCATTATCCTATCAAGTTGCACAATGGGAAATGTGCCAGTGTTTTGGATCCCTAGATACTACGGACCATTTTTTTATTTAACACTAATATGTCTCTTGTGAGTCCCCAAACGTTTTGGAAATGCAATTATAAATTGCCGCAGTACCCCTTTACCACATTCTTTATTAAAGGATGTAGTATTGTGTAATTGAAGCCTGATGTATCTTCTATTAAAACACATCAGTGAGTCACACTGTTGCACTGGGTGACATGTTCCATCATTACCCTGAACACACACTGTTGTTTATTTTCATTTAATCCTACATTCACTGTCCTACTGCCACAAATACTCACTAGTGCACCAAATGTGGATTAATCCGCCACTGAAAATAGTCCTCAACAAATGCATTATTTCCTCCTGTTTGAGTAACTTTTAATAATACCACAATGACCAGCTGTTTTTGGAAATGAATGAGCCCTTTAAAAAAAAATGGACCTATACGTTTGTGAGCCTTTTCTCTTTTTTTTAAGATGTAGGTCTTCCGTTGGAACCAATAGAGAGCCGAAGTCCCGCCCCTTCCGGTGGACCTCATGGGACCTAAACTCGGAAAAAAAATGAATGGTAGTGAACGGGGAGAGGCAAATTATTTTTTGATCCCGTTTGAATTGAGCCATGGATTACAAATATGATGTTGGTCTATTTAAAAGATAATTTTTCAACCGAAGAAAGTCTCAGTTAGCCGTAGGTTTGTCATAGTACCACTTAGTTTAGTGTGAAACCGCTCAGTGAACTACATCTCCCGTCTCACACAATCTACCTCACCTAGCTTGATGATCGGCTTGCTCGCTAGCTAGCTAGCTTAGCTCTGTTAAACAACACATGTAACGTTATTTTGCTGTGTTTTATCCAGTCAAGTTTTTTCAGCAGATAAGCAAAAGAACAAGCGAGATCCTCTGCTCATTAGAGTAACGTTACATCCCTGGTACGATACACAGAGACATCGTAGCTTCAGCGGGACGTCATCCATGAAGTTTGTAGTCTTTTTAATTACGTATTTTCACAGTCTTATACTTCAACAGTTTAACAATAAACAGACTTTCTTCGGTTGAAAAATAATGTTTTAAATTGACGAACATCATCCATGGCTCAATTCAAACGGGATCAAAAAATAATTATTATCTCTCCATTGACTCTAGTTCATACTTTTTCGAAAGATAGGTCCCATTGGCCGGAAGTAGAAGGGCGGGAAGGAACAGGGTAGGAAAGTCTTAAAGTACTAAAACACAGATTATCACAGCATTGGTTTTGGTCTTTTTGTGACATTTGGTGACAATAACAAAAAATATAGAGTTGAGTTTTGCCAGTCTTATCTTTCAAAGGTCCCATGGCATGAACATTTCACTTTATGAGGTTTTTTAACATTAATAGGAGTTCCCCCAGCCTGCCTATGGTCCCTCAGTGGCTAGAAATGGTGATAGGTGTAAACCGAGCCCTGGGTATCCTGCTCTGTCTTTGAGAAAATGAAAGCTCAGATGGGCCGATCTGGAATATTCTCCTTATGAGGTCATAAGGAGCAAGGTTACCTCCCCTTTCTCTGCTTTACCCACCCAGAGAATTTGGCCCGCCCATGAGAGAGAGAGACATCATGGCTTTGAAATGAGCAAAGTGGCAGTTGGTCAAGCCCCCCCCTCTCCTCCTCAGTAGCTACAGACACAGAAATGGCACATCCTAAGGAAAGCTCATTGTGGGACTGGCTCTAGTGGCTGTAATTCTGCACCAAGGCTGAATTTCGGGAAAGAGACTTCAGATACAGTATTAGGGGGACCACTAAGGTCTATATAAAAGAGACTTCAGATACAGTATTAGGGGGACCACTAAGGTCTATATAAAAGAGACTTCAGATACAGTATTAGGGGACCACTAAGGTCTATATAAAGATACTTCAGATACAGTATTAGGGGACCACTAAGGTCTATATAAAAGAGACTTCAGATACAGTATTAGGGGACCACTAAGGTCTATATAAAAGAGACTTCAGATACAGTATTAGGGGACCACTAAGGTCTATATAAAAGAGACTTCAGATACAGTATTAGGGGACCACTAAGGCCTATATAAAAGCATCCAAAGAGCACCATGTCATTGGACCTTTAAAGCTGCACTAATCAATATTTTTGTATTAATGACTTTCATCAGGTGGGGAAATGACTGGATCTGGATTCAAATATTAGCATCAGCAGTAAGGATTGATGGCAGAAGAGTTCCTCCTAACCAAAGAACAAGAGTTTCTCTCTACAGTTTCCTTTTTCCACCAACGATCAACAATCATTCAAGGAGAAATACATCAGTGAAAAGGTACATAGACCTGTTTACCTACAGGAGCAGAAAATAAACCAGGATGCACAGCAGTTACAACACAAGTTGGGTTTGAGTGATGGGGACGTTAAAGAAATATTTGCTACAGACACAATGCTGCTGAACTAGCTGGCTAACTTTCGTCATATCTGCGTCTTTCTTCTTCTTCGCCCTCGGATCTTTGTTCTCTCCAGTTTTCACGCCAGCCACATGATAAAAACGTCATCAACACACCCACTCGCTCGCTGTGAATTCTCCACACAATGACTCTATCCACACTTTGGGCTCAGTCGGACATTACACAGACTTTGTACTAGGGAGCTGGCATGCTAAAGTCTGTTTAAAGTCCGGTGCAACTGATTTGGACATTTGGTTTTCATACACAGCTCCTCTGGGTAATATCTTGATAAGTTCAGGGTTGCAGTGCAGGTGTGAAAGGGGCTATAGATAGATAAATGATTCTCTGTGGGTATGACTTTATAGTCATGGATATATGGAATATTTTTTTTTCAGCCTAACAAAGTTGTCAAACATCAAATGTGTAGACCATGACCATTTACGGCGTTGTGAGACTTTAAAAGGTTTTGGAAAAGTGCATGTTAAAGAGACCGGTGGAAGGTTTCATGTTAAAAATATAGTCATATTACAGTAGAAACACATCTCTGGAAGGCAGAAGACTTGAAAGATGATTCCCCATCTACCCGGTAATGCAACATTTGTTTGTTATGTTTGCACACATTGTGCTTTTTAAAAACACTGTCTCCTTGAAGCTTCACTAATCAGTACTTTCAGATTAACAACAGAGCAAATGACTATGAAAGGAGATGCTTGTTGTGACAAAGCCACAGAAAATGATCACTAACTCTGCAGCTCATCTCAGCTCCACAGAGCTTTTTTAATCATCTTTCAGCTCATTGTTTTAAGTGGACACCTTTACTTGTTTAGATTAAGCTCACAGCTCTCATTAACCTCATTTCCAGCAGCAAAGTTCTGATCAACCCACTGTACACTACGTGCTCAGCAGCAAACAGCAGACAGACACAGTTAGAGACTAGCGGCCTAATATTTTGCTGTTTGAAAGGTGCTATATAAATAATGATTGATTGATTGATTGATTGATTGATTGATTGATTGATTGATTGATTGATTGATTGATTGATTGATTGTACAAACTAAAATTGCAGAAAACATGGCAAGACAGTGTTGGGTGCCCATAACTTTAAAAGTCTGACTGTGAAAAGTGTTGTCAGTGTGATTGTCAAGCAGAAACTGTTTGTTGTATGTATAAACCAGATTACAGTTATTTATTCAGAACACAGAGAACCCACAAGAGGTTACTGAACATTTAAAACCAATGACATGAACACATTCTACAGCCTAAAATTAACATAAATCCAAATAAAGTAAAATATGACAACAATATACTGGCAGCTCTGTGGTCTCCTTCTCCTCAGCCTTTCATCTCTGTTATTCCTGTAATGTTTGTGTGCGTGCGTGTGTGTGTGTGTGTGTGTGTGAATATCTCTCCACTCGGCTGGATGTGTCACTTCCTGCTCTCTGCTGTTGTCATGGAGAGGCCAGGGCTCCAGCAAAAAAGAGCCATCTGCCGTCAGTATGACCACCTACAGCCCGGCCGCCGTCACGGCAACCGTGATTGATAGCCCCCAGAGAGAGAGAGAGAGAGAGAGAGAGAGAGAGAGAGAGAGAGAGAGAGAGAGAATATGATTTAATGGGAGGAGAGAGGAAGGTGAGGAAGTCATGGAGGAGGAGCAGAGAGGAGGAAGACAGAGGGGGTTTGTAGAAGGAGGAGAGGAGAATACAGGAGGTAGGAGAGAGAAGAAAAGGAAGGAGGGGAGGAGAATAAAGGAGGTAGGAGAGAGAAGAAAAGGAAGGAGGGGAGGGAAAGAGACAGGTCCAGATGTCCTCCTGTTTGCTCTGGGGTTTTAAGTCTCACTCTGTTTCCAAGGGAGACAAAATGGTAAAAACATGACATTGAGAGCCAGTGCATCAATTGCACACACACACACGCACACCCATGCATGCACACACACACACACACACACACACACTCACACACGCACACCCAGACTTGCACACACACACGCACACACACTCACACACACGCACACCCATACGCGCACGCATAAACACATGCAAACACACACACGCACACCCATACGTGCACACACGCATGCATGCATGCACACGCACACGCACACACACACACACACACACACACACACACACACACACACACACACACACACACACACACACACACAGAGAACATAATGGCATTCATTGAACCTCACTTCCTCCTCCGGCTGAGGGCAGGATGTATGTTTCTGCCATAATGAGAGTTTGAAAGGACAAATAAACTCTTTCTTCTTAATTCAGAGATGTTTCTAGATTTGCTGTTGCTGAAATTCAGATTTGACTACATTCAGGGTTGTGGTTAGCGTCAGTTACAGGCATCAAAGTGACAGCTGGTTGATGAGAGATGGGAGGCTAAATCAAAGAGTTATGTTGTTGCAGGAGTCCCAACTACCTTTTTTAGCTAAGGTTACACTAATAGTCTACAGCCATGCTAGCTGCTCTGTGAGGCTGTACTTACACACCGTGGTACTTTGAGCTAAATGCTAACGTCAGCATGCTAACATGCTCACAGTGGTAATGCTAACATGCTGATGTTTAGCAGGTAATCATGTTCACTATCTTAGTTAAGTGTGATAGCATGCTAACATTAGCTAATTATCGTAACACTGAACTCAAAGTACAGCTGAGGCTGATGGGAATCTCATTAGTTTTGCATGTATTTGGTCATAAACCCAAATATTGGACACATTTAAATGTTGACCTGAGGATAGTGCTGAGGAAAGGTCAGAGGATCACCAAAGTTATTACAATTCATCCTGAGAGGAACTCAAAGGTCCCATATTGTAAAAAGTGAGATTTCCATGTCTTTGTTAAATTCTAAATCAGGTCGAGGTGCTATATAAATACTGTGAAAAGTATCAAAATGCTCAATCCACAGAGAAATGCACACAGTCCATATTCAAAAGTGTCTTTAAACGAGCCGCCAGGTTGTGATGTCATCACTATACTATACTATACAGGTAGAAAGTGTCACTACAGTGCCGTTACAGTCATTCCCCGGCTGTAATGAGAATCTGAGGGTGCAGATGTGGAAAACCAGGAGACGCTGACCAATCAGAGCAGACTAGGCTTTTCGGGAAGGGGGCTTTAAAGAGACAGGCGTTAAAACTGAGCGTTTTTAGACAGAGGGTGAATACAGGTGTATTCAGACAGACAGTATGAGAAAAATAAAGTGTTTTTTGAACATTAAAGCATGTAAACATGTTCTAGTAGAAACCCAAAGTACAAGTATGCACCTGAACATGATCATTATATGGGACCTTTAAATTTCAATCAATTCAAGAGTGAGATATTACAGTTTGAAGGAACGTGACTTTGTCACATTGTAATCCCTAGAGTGGTGCTCCTAGCTTGGCTTTTTGTCTGCTATGGTTCAATTTCCATTTGCATTAAATATGTGAATGGCTGGTGAAGTTGTTTTTAGATGCACTAACTTCGTATGGAGAGCTGAATAGAGCAGCCATTGATTTTGTCACATTGTAGTACGCTATGACAATGATTTGATTTGACACGTGCATCAAGTTATTTTTCAAACTGTGATGACATTGGCTACTTGAAAGGGACAATAGATTTAAAAAGATGAAATACTACAAATACAACACTGCATTAATGGCCTACACAGTAAAGACTGTATATTAAAGGGTACAAGACAAAAAAACGGAAACTTTGTACCGATGTAAAAAGTAAAATAAGTGGAGGTAGATGGATAGCATACGTGTCTGACAGCATGGGGTTTGTGCTTTACTCAGCAGCCTTATTGGTCTGCTTTGTTCTCTAATGTGATCCACTTTATGGGTGTTCTGTCCTGATTCATCCTCAACTGAGAAATTCCTGTAACAGACTGGTAAGATGAGCAACCAAACCAGTCAGCAGTGGAAACAGCTGAGTGCTGAAACATCCAGTTGCTGCATCACCACCGTTTTTATTGTGGCAACCATCTGCTCTCTGAGGTGACTCATGACAATTTCAGCTGTATCATCTCATAATTCATTTCAGATTAAAGCTTCACACGGTTGCAATGGCTCTCTGTTGCAATTAAATATGTTGTATACATGTAAGCGTTTCTATATGTGTATCTTGAACAGATTTATTTGATTAATTTGTAATTTATTTCTGAGGCTGATTTCATTTCATCCCATTCAGTTCATCTCCTCATCTAAATCAATAGAGATATGAATCAGCCCTGTGTGGTCTGCAGGGGAAAAATCAATTTCTGTGGCAGGAGATACGAGATCCTCACTAGGCCAGCGTGTGTGTGTGTGTGTGTGTGTGTGCGTGTGTGTGTGTGCTTGCATGTGTGTATGTGTGTGTGTGTTTGTGTGTTTGAGACCAGTGAAAAACGACCCAGGGTGTCTGGGGTCCATCCATTTCCAGTAGCGGCTGCTGATGGCACTGTGTCAGCCTATCATATCGCTTAATGACTCTGAAGTCATCACTTACCTCATCTTGACATCAGGTATCGATTGGCTGACTGAGAGAGGGATGATGGATAGATGAGTGGCCAGACAGACGGATGGATGGACAGATGGAGATGGAACTAATCTCATTAAAATATGTCCTTTACATATGACTTCATCAGTGGTCTTTGTATTCAATAATCAGCAATACAAATCATAAAAAGGCAAATCATTAAACACAGCTAAGTGTTTTCATTTTCCAATCCATCATGGCTGCATCATGTTCACTGTACAGGGTGGCAGACTGAAGATGACACTCTTGACTCGCGAGACCATGGACATATTAAAAGAATACCCCACTGATTTAGCAACGCACCCTTTTAACATTGTTGGGGAAAAAAGCATCAAAATTGATGCAGGAGAACCATATATACTGTCTTTTATTTTAGTAAATGCATTCTTCATAGCTTTTTCTGTCACCTACATTAACAACAATGCAACTCGACCAACTGACAGTTTGGCCGTATTATATTTGGGTGTCTTATGCTTGGTAGCTAAAGTAGCCTCGAACAGCTAACCTCAAGCAAAGATAAGGAGAAGGCTACAGAGGTCTGGTACCAGATCCACAGTCCAGGATTTGTATACGACTTATACCAAGACCTGTAAACACACTTTGATGTGTACATTGGTGGTAAAATTTCCCTTTTAGGAGAGTCCCAGTGGCTAACTGTGGTACTGCAAGATAAAAAACACTAGTCTACACCTACACTACATTATCATTCTTAAGCAGCGTTATAAGACAAAAACGATCTCTGTCCACACAAGCGTTTTAACTCCAGTAGCAGAACTAATCTCTGTCCATATTAACACCTTTAACAACGCTTAACGCACGACCAGTCAGCAAGTCGGGAACCACAATCTTTGTTGAATTTCGGAGTTGTTGTTCCAACTTCAGCAGGCGTTCGTGTGCATTTTCCAATTTGGAAACTCATTTTTACGATATGTCCGACACAATATGAACGCAACAATATACCCTTCTGTTTGTGTGTGTGTGCGCTGCTCCTACTGCTCTCTTTTTCACCCTGCTGCCTAATGACCTACACCCTCCCTCCCTCCCTCCCTTCCACTCTCCCCTCCCCCTCAGCACCAAGGACTGTGTGTGTGTGAGGAACATGGAGGTATGGAGGGGGAGGGGAGGAGCAGATCATCCACAGATCTGTGGATCATCTGCATCACTGAACACAGATAAACAGGGGAGGGGCTCTGAGGTCATCAGGATTGCTACATGCTATTGGTCAGCTGGGAGGTCTAGATCTGTACAAGGAGAAATGTCTTTCCTTCCCTCCTTCCATTCTTCATTCCTTCCTTCCTGTGTCTGAAGCCAATCGTTGCATGCATTGGATGAAAGTCAGGGAGTCTACCATTCAAACACGGTGCTAACACACATAGGCACAGACACATATCTTATGTGCATCTGCCGTCTACGACACCTGATATATGTATATTAAGATGGACAGATACTGCAGTGGATCATGAAAGAAAATCCAGTTTGTCTCCATGACTTTTTTTCAAGGCAAATGCTTTGTTTGAAAACCCTGTTCAGGATCAAATTTGTTTGTAATTTGTAGCTTTTTTCTGTCCCTGTGTGGTTTATCATCTGAGGTGAAGTGCGTCTCTCGCCTTTACTTTGCTTTTTCCCCTTCATTCAGTACATGCATTTCACTCATGTCATGTCCTTCACGAATTCCCATCGTTTTTTCAAGTTCTTAGTTGAATAAGCTTCTCTGACACATAGACTGTAGTTCCTAGAACATAACGTTCCTAGAACCCTTTTTTTCTCGTGTTCTGTCTGGACCAATTTGGGGATTTTTAAATTCCTCTGGCTGCAGTTCCTGTAACTCTTTCAGCTCCTACTTCGGGGCAGGGTCTTTTCCCTTTTCCTCACAGTGGTGGTTAGATGGCTGTGATTATAATAACAAAAGGTCAGTTCCTATGGCCACTTGGCCAGTGCGAATGCAAATGAAAAAACGGTTTTGGGGGAGAGTAGTTAGTAGTAGAGATGGTCCGATACTGCCTAAAACGCTAGAATCTGTATTATCGGTGCACCGATCTGATACCACGTAATAAAGCCCTAAAGAAAATCTACGTTAAAGTAGTTCATTTATGTTTTTTCCATTATAACTGACTGTCAAACTGGATAATAACAGAAAATTCTGTGGCGTTCATTTTTTGTGTTTGTTCATGTTTCACAAAGAGTTTAACCTGAGCCAGACCGACAACAAAGATAGAAATAATATCACATCCATACAGGGATAGTAGTATACAGTTGTTAACACATAATAAAATATATGATATCGGAATCGATATCAGGAAGCAAAAAATGGTATTGGGCCATCTCTAGTTAGTAGAACTGTTTAGAAGTGGAGTGTTCCTATAACTGCGTTCCTGTAGCTACTTGATCGGAAAGAGGCTTATAAATGTTGAGCTCGTGCTTCCTTAGTTCCCCCTTTAGTGATCTTTGAACTGCTCTCATCTCCATAGTATTGTTGTTCCAAAAGTCTTGAATTGTTGCCCTCAGGCGTGATGTAGTCTTTGATGTTTGGGTATGTCCTGATGGTCTTTTTTGGCACTACAGAGTCGACACAAAAATGGTTGGGTCATTAAACAGGGCTTTCAAGTGGGGGAGTGGAGTTTGTGTCCCTTTGAAAGCAAGACTTTTACCCAGGAAATGTGTGTTTGTGTCCCAGGTGGACTACTAACCACAATCTTTTTTCTAATCTTTACTAGTTGTTTTAATGCCTAAACCTAACTGTCATCGCTGCATGATGGTAACTTTTTGCCGGCTGAAGTGAACTGCATCAGCTGCTAAAAGGACCCTCACCTCACATGCACTGTACCCGGCTCAAAGCCACATTTTGTTGGCTAAACTCAACTGCATCGGCCCCTAAAACGACTGGCACCTCGAAGTGACCGGTACCCAGCTCACCAGTAACCTTTTCTTGGCTAAATGAAACTGTAAATACGGCTAAACTTACCTGTAATGTGAGCGGCCGTCTCATGGCTAGCCGGCAGTCGCCTATTTCGTAGGATATCATACGAATTGTTTTCGTACGATATCATATGAAACCGTTCATGAGAATACGTTGCCATGCGTTACAACCCGGGCTGTAGTCAAGTTTTAGGCTACTTGTCCTGAAGAATCCATAGTACAAAGTGCTCGCTGACATTGTGTCTGTGGCCAAAATAAAATAATTGATGCCTGATGATAGAGGCATATAATGCTGCCGGAAATATACCAAGGTACAATACTAATGCCCGTTCTAGATGAATTTTGAATTAAACCAATACCTGTTTTCTGAACAAACACTTCATCAATGGTTTTGTCTTGAAAGAGGAAGTTACTTTAGAAAAAAACATATAGTGCTGGACTCGGTCGAGACCAACTATAATATTTGGCGAGACCAATGGCCAAGTTCAAGACAATAGAAAAAGGTCTTGAGTCCGGACTCGGACTCAAGTAGCCAACTACAGCCCTGCTTACAACTGATTTGAATGACTTAATAGCAGAGGTGGGCTGTCAGGGCAAACAAGGCCTTCTCTGCTTGCCGAGATTGTCATAATCAGAAAATTATGTTTTTTATCATATATATATATATATATATATATTAATTTGTATATATTTGTAATTTGTAAAACATTTTAATTTCCCCTTAATAAAGTATACATTGTTGTTGTTAATTTCTAAAATATATATATTTATTAATTTCATATGTATTTTACAAAGTCTGTTACTGTAATTTCATTGCTCACTCCCTTGGTTGTGCAGCTTCCAGTGCATTTCATAAATTTATCCAATCATATTTCCCCCTGTGCTGTCTTACTGAGGCCTTCTGAATTTCGAGTAAATCCATCTCATAGATGTATTAAGAGAAGCAAATAGGGAGAATGTTGTTGATTGTCATATTCTTTAGCCAATCAAATTTTGAGTTTGCCCTGTTGGGCGTATTCTTTGACAGGCCAAAGCCCAGCCACTTACACATTTTTCGGACGGTTTAGTATACGGTGGCCGAGAAGCAAAACTAGCTAGCATCACATACCCTTAGCAGTAACGTTAGTTCAAGTTCGTTTTGAGTTTTAGATGTAAGGTTAATGAAAGAAAGGTGGATGTACTTTTTCTTCAAATGCTGAGCAGCTTTTGTAAGTTTAATGTACGTTTCTGCATTTTAGTGAAATGATTTTAGTAGCTATTACTGCTTGCTTTAGATTTAGTTGCTGCTGGTGTTTAAGGTTTGAGCAGTGTCAGTGGCCGCTGTGTCCTCGTGTGTGTGTGCGTGGTGGCATGTGTGTGTTGTTGAGCCCCAGCAGCTTGGCTGGAATTTGTGGGGGAAGCCTGTTGATCGCTTATTGTGTAATTTGTGTTTTTGATTGTTTTGTGGTCGTCGTATGAGTAAATGTGACCGGATGTTGTGTTGTCCTTTGGTAATAACATTAATTTTGACTATATGTGATACAGCATCCTGCCATACTGCGTAAAAGGGATGGCTTCAGTCACCGTGTATTCATGTCTCTGCAATAGTGTATTAAAACCCTCTAGGTGTTGAGCCTTGTGTTAAAGGTGCTGTAGGTAGGATTATGAAGATCCAGGACTTAGCCAAAACATTTGAACATCAACAACTTTTCAGTCCCTCCCCCCTTTCCGCTAAAGCCTAAAACGTTGTCCTAAGCCCCTCCCCCCACAAGGGAGAATGAATGCGTGTGCATAATTAGTGACTGACACGCAGTTAGACATCCCCCCTCCCCCCTGGCCCTGATTGGTGCATCTGATGGTGCATTTTTTATTACCTGCTTCATGTAGTTCTACTGGAACATAGGGTCAGTTTCAGCAAATATGACAGAAAGTTAGTTTTATAAGGCTTACCTACTGCACCTTTAAATTACTGTATTCCACACGATAATGTCCTAGTGTCATGGTGAGTTTATTCAAATCTGGTTAAGGTCTAATTGCTGTAGTACAGTACTGAAGGCCCAGGTGTAAAATACATGCCAGCGGCACTGCTTAATAAATAGTGTCACATAACCAACGGACAGATGAAAATATTAAAACCACACCTCAAAAAGCATTTTGTTGAGGATTCTTCCAGGACCAAGCAATGGAAAGCTGGAGCAGGGTGACATTTATCTCTGAGCTGCAGGTT
Source organism: Perca schrenkii (assembly GCA_025617405.1). Classification (NCBI taxonomy): domain Eukaryota; kingdom Metazoa; phylum Chordata; class Actinopteri; order Perciformes; family Percidae; genus Perca; species Perca schrenkii. The sequence continues at coordinate 7,190,789 of CM046798.1, read as the reverse complement.
GCAAGCTAATTGCTGGTAGTTAGCTGCAGCTGGATACTTTAGTGTGCAAATAGGTGTCTTACAAGACAGATGAAATCTCTCTAAAAGCTAGTAAGTGGATCTTGAGTTGACATTAGTTATAGCTATTAGGTCAACAATGAAGTTCCATGCTCAAATCAAATGCTATGGTTAGCACTAGCTTGCTAGCTTTATCTAAACACACTGAGTTCGATTCAGTGTAAGAAAATAAAAAAATAATCGGGGGGCAACTTTTCCTCCTACAGTAAATCATCGGGGCATTTACAAAGTTTTGGAAGAAATGAAATAGTAATTAGTGCATAAAGTTGCTGTTTTTTAAAGTTAAATGAACCCAGAATATCACCAGCTAGTGCCAACATAAGTAAATAAACAGCATACTATTTCCATTATCAGTGCATGTGTAACAGCGCTGTTTGTGAGTGTATGTAAGAGACATGGAAAATGGAATTTAGAAGAATTTAATACAATTATTTCTTTAAAAATCTTGGGGGAAATCTTTGCACCGTGATCACTTTTTTAGGGGCATTCTGAGATTTCTTGGGGCATATTTACCCTTAATCCCCTTAACTTCTGACACATATGGGTGAGTGAAAATGCCATGGTCTCAGTCAAAGACCATAAATTAAGCGTCTGTGTGTGTTTAAACAGAAAAGTCAACAGGTGATTCGGGTAAATGAACAGTCCACAGAGCTAATGACCTCCAACATGGCCGCCAGTGTTACAGCTGAATGCCTCCTGTAGAGTTGAATAGAGCAGCACCTGGTTTGAAGCTCCATCCACCATCTGTGTGAGGCAACAGTTGCCTGATGATCTCATCCTGGACACACTGTCGCTCTCACTGTAACTCTATCCCCCTTTATTCTCCTCTCATACTGTGTGTGTGTGTGTGTGTGTGTGTGTGTGTGTGTGTGCGTGTGTGTGTGTGTGTGTGTGTGTGTGTGTGTGTGTGTGTGTAAATGAATATCCGCGCTAGGTCATATAGTAAGGGCTCGGTTATAAAACATTTTGGAAGATGACACTGACAACAGATTACACAGTTTTATATTTGAGCCTCCTTTCACATGAACTTTACTCCTGTCAGTAACTTGAATTCAGTACCCTGATATTTTGTATCACTTTTATTGTTTTTCTTGGTGATACAGGTGTTTGATTGTGAGTTTTTAGATGACCTTTTCTTCTGTCTCTGTGGTTTCACTAGAAAATTCTTCTAATCTCATAATCCTGTAGAATATTATTGCGTTTGAGATTTCCTACTCTGCAGACAGACCGGTGCAGGATACAGGACTTGGCTCACACTGACCTCTGGTGGATCACAGATGAGAACTGCAACAGTGCATTTAGAATCCGAAACATGTTCATGGCCAAGTAGGTTTTCACATACAAGGAATTTGCCTTGGTGTTTGGTGCATAAATGAACATAGTAAGAGAACAAAACTGTCAATAAAAGTATTACAAAAATATGTACAGTACAATATATCCTTTTTGAGAGATGATGAGAGCTGAACACTTCTGTGCAGGAATGTGCAAAATATTGTCCAAGGAATGTGAATAGGTTAACCGTATAATAATAGAGACTATGTGCAATTATGTACAGAGATGATAGTCCTAAAGATGTCCAACACAATGTCTCTGTTTTAGGGGCTTGGAAACAAGAAGACATTCGTTTTCGAACGAAAACAGAGTGGTGTGGACGTAGCAAGAGTCTGGTCTGGCTGCTTTGTGTTTTTGCAAAGCTTGTTAACGTGATGTGACGTCATTGTGGTGGTGGTGGTGGTGGGGGGGGGGTGGGGATGGGGGGGGGGATAAGGTTGCCTCTGAAGTGGAGAGGCCCCGGCCCTTGCTGTGGTGGGGGATGGTGTCAGGACTGTCCCATTGTCTTTCAAAACGTTGCATTCAATGAGCTGTATTCATCCAGACTGTTGGGAGCAGTCCTGAAAACATCTCTGTCAGTCCAGCGCAAGCACGCATGAAGATCCTCCATAGTTATGCTGTTCCATTTCTTAGATGTCCTCCTAAAGCTGAGATAAATTCAGGCATAATTTGTTTTAAAGAATGGTAAAACTGCATCTTGTGTTTTGTATTAAAACTTGTTAATTATTAATTCACATGGATGTGCTGTGTTTTGGTGGTGAAACTGCCCCTTTGTTTACATTTGAATCATGAAATGTGCACGTTAGCTGAGATAAGCCGGAATTTCCCATCCGGGCAACCTCGCCTGAAGCTCATCATTTCTTATCTGTCAATCTTCATGTTTTGTCAACATCATAGTCAAAGTCAACTTTATTGTCAAAGATAAAAACCAAGACCCAACATGTTCTAAATATTTACAAGTTAAGTTAAGCTGCGGCTACTGACAAATCAAGAACAACAATATAAAAAAAAAAATTATAATACATAACAAGTTGTAAAAAGAAATGAAAAGATGTGCAGGGAATATGCCATCTGCAGACATCAGACTTGAGTCACCATAATTTAGAAAATCTGTTCATCTTTGGTACAAACCTAAATTATGAACATAGTGTCACATGAAAAACATCTACAGTATAGAGCCTTGTGTGAAGCAGAGGTTTTAGCAAAAACAGACTGAGGCTACATTTTCACGTCACATTTAGAACGGAAAAAGATTTGTTGATGTTTGTCTCTGGAGTCTGACGTCACACATTTTGCTTTAATCTCTGTTCTGTCCTGACTCAACAGATGCTGATGCAGCCACATGAAGCTCTGTTCAATGCGTGTGTTAGTCCTGCTGATCACTGTCTTCACACTTTATATTATAAAGCAATCTATGCAGCTGCTAAAGGCTCCAGCCTGACCAAATCATGCCCGATTAAACCCAAAACTGGTAATTAAGCAGAATGAGTCTGTTAGTCTATATTTACTCTCTTTTGTCTTCTCCTTCCTCTCCGTCTTCCCTTTTTAAGAACTTACTGTGCCATAATAAGACCTTCATTAGTGACTATTTAATAAAGAAATCAAAGGAAGAGAATAGACAGATGAGAGCAAAGGTTTCACTTAGTGCTCGTTTCCAACTATTTAATCTTCAGAATAAAGCAGCACTACAAAGCTCTGCCTAGTGGATAACCTTGTCATGTGATGGATAAAGGTTTCGGAGTCAGAATCCCCCATGTCAGCAGCATGACTTTTTTTAAAAGTTAAACCAACATACTGGAAACGTAATCATCCTGGGTACAGAATATTGAGGAAGGAGACTGGCTTCATAAGTAATTATATCACTACATGATATTGGCCAGTGGTGATTCATTTTAAAACATATGGCAATGAAATAGACACATCGTCAAATTCAGACAGAATCTGCAGATGTTTTGGGGGTTCTGCTGGGATTTGGGGCATTGTGTGTTTTGAGGATGAACGAGCTCTCCTTTAACTTATTTAAGCATGCATATTCAACAGATTCAGTTTGGGTTACTTAATAGGGGTAGTTACTGTAGCAACAATGCCCTGCTCCACACTCCGTCAAAAGTCATAATTCTATACTTCATTGCCACGCAACTAAGTTGCTAGGAATTTGGTGCAGTGTGCTCATTACACAAAAAACAAAGCTTTCATAACAGGACAGTCCATACCCGTTAAAAACACATATAGTTACAACCCCCCCACAAATGGATAAATATGTTTAAAGGGCCCATGACATGGTGCTATTTGGATACTTTTATATAGGCCTTAGTGGTCCCCTAATACTGTATCTGAAGTCTCTTTTATGTAGGCCTTAGTGGTCCCCTAATACTGTATCTGAAGTCTCTTTTATATAGACCTTAGTGGTCCCCTAATACTGTATCTGAAGTCTCTTTTATATAGACCTTAGTGGTCCCCTAATACTGTACCTGAAGTCTCTTTTATATAGACCTTAGTGGTCCCCTAATACTGTATCTGAAGTCTCTTTTATATAGACCTTAGTGGTCCCCTAATACTGTACCTGAAGTCTCTTTTATATAGACCTTAGTGGTCCCCTAATACTGTATCTGAAGTCTCTTTTATATAGACCTTAGTGGTCTCCCTAATACTGTATCTGAAGTCTCTTTTATATAGACCTTAGTGGTCTCCCTAATACTGTATCTGAAGTCTCTTTTATATAGACCTTAGTGGTCCCCTAATACTGTATCTGAAGTCTCTTTTATATAGACCTTAGTGGTCCCCTAATACTGTATCTGAAGTCTCTTTTATATAGACCTTAGTGGTCCCCTAATACTGTATCTGAAGTCTCTTTTATATAGACCTTAGTGGTCCCTCTAATACTGTATCTGAAGTCTCTTTTATATAGACCTTAGTGGTCCCCTAATACTGTATCTGAAGTCTCTTTTATATAGACCTTAGTGGTCCCCTAATACTGTATCTGAAGTCTCTTTTATATAGACCTTAGTGGTCCCCCTAATACTGTATCTGAAGTCTCTTTTATATAGACCTTAGTGGTCCCCCTAATACTGTATCTGAAGTCTCTTTTATATAGACCTTAGTGGTCCCCTAATACTGTATCTGAAGTCTCTTTTATATAGACCTTAGTGGTCCCCTAATACTGTATCTGAAGTCTCTTTCCCGAAATTCAGCCTTGGTGCAGAATTACAGCCACTAGAGCCAGTCCCACAATGAGCTTTCCTTAGGATGTATCCATTTCGCTGAATGCAGGTTACATACATTTCTGAAATTGGAGTGAGTTCACAGTTTGTGATTCTTGAGGCAGTTTTGATACAATTTTGTACAACTGCTTTCTCTGCTGAGTTGTGGAGTTGCCAAAATACACAATAAAGTCAGCACACTTTTTTTTTGAGCCTGCTGGAGATTGAGCCGACTATCTTTAGTTGAGAAGCCTGTTTACAGAATGTCTTACTGCAGGTTATGTTGTAGTTTAAGTGTTCTAGTTTGAACATGCGGTCTGCTTTAATGTCCCAGCAAGAATGTAGACAGAACAGCTGAAAGAGGGAAACGTTGAGAGAAAGAAGTGAGAGCAGAGAGACAGAATTGAACAGAGTGAGAGAAGTTTATTGACAGGTAAGATACAGATGAGAGCAGAGGCCTGAACCTAGTCCGAACACACAAACACACACACACACTTTAATTTGGGCTTGTTGGTAGAAAAGATGTTTAATTTAGGCTGATCTGAAATTTTACCACAAAAGAACAGTCTCTGAAAAGAAAACTGCAGCTGTAAGAACCAGAGATGAGTGAAAAATAAAAACCCACTCTGAAAGACCTTAGTTGAAACAGGGACCCAGTTTTCTGTGCATCTCTGCTTGATAAATACACGCATGTTAAACAGAGGACTGGGAAGATGAGGTTCACTTCGTTTTACACATTAACAAAATAATCCGTTTCTACAGGTTTACAACACACAAATCTGTATAAAGACAACAGATCAAACCAGACCACAGACTAAAGGCACATGTACTTTGGTCCCATCAGGCCTCCCCCAAAAATCAGAGACCAAGACCAGAATCACATGTTGAAACCTTGTCCAAACAGACAGCATTAGCATGCATCCTGTGTATGTATGTGTATCCCCCTCACAACTGAGTGGGACGAGATTTAAACTGGAAATTTACAGGGGTCTCTATTCTTCAGTAAAAGCTCCACCTTTGCATCCTCAATATTATTACATATCAGCAATGTGTTACTGTCAATCAATACTATAAAAAAGGAAATTTCGGGGGTATTCAATTGTCCTCACAATTATCATTAGCCTAAAAATATTTCTATTTTCGAGAATGCCTAAAATATCATCTTCATTATGGTGAACTTGCAGCGTTTATTCAAATCATGTATAAACAGCTTCGACAGGATTGTTCAGCTATGGGAATAACAGCAAGAAAGTGTGCCAGTTAAAGAAAAAACGCCTTTTGAAATTTAGAAATCACACGACACTGCACAACAAGTAGTTCATTCTACTTCCTTTGAGGATTTCTGGGTACTGAAGATCCTCAGAATTTAGTTCCATCTGGTATTTAAACTACATGTAAAGGGATTCTGTGTGGTGCAGCAAAATTGTTAAAAGCTGCAAGCTGGTTTAGTGTAGGTTGCCAACATGCCTACAAAGTAGAAAATTGGATGCTGGTGTAATGTTAAACTTACATTGCAGATGAGGAGAGAACAGCATGAATCATCTCCCTTGTACCTTGGAAATAAAGGTTTTAATTTTGTTTTGTTTTAAATTTTGAATGCACTAAAGTGCACGAATGAACAGGATGTCATTTGGAGGAATGAACCAGCACACTGAGAATGTGTTTGTCAGAAACTGCACGGTTCAAAAGAAATCTTCAAATGACTGAAAACATGGCAGTGATGGAATCGGTCATGACAGAGATGCGAGTTAATACCACAAAGAACCCACCCTAGACCAGTGGACCCAAAGCTGTCAATTGTATGGAAAATATAACCGCAAAATTACAATTCAGGATGGACATTTATTTAGAGAGGTGGTCGCCCGTCATACAGTATACGGCAATTGAATGGAGTGTTGAATTAGAACTGGACACTTAAGAGAAAGTAACCTCTCGCATCTTGTGTGTCTGTAGTAGCATGTTGATTATTGTGTATATAAGTGCATGTCAACACCATCTGTTTTTGTACCATGTTGTGTGGGACACTTTGTCAAGGAGCTTGTTTTAATAAATGTGTTCAAATTGGCATTCGCTTGGGAACGCATAAGAATGGGTAGGTAGTTCAAGTAGCGACACGATGTATAGAAAAATAACCGATCACTAACCACAGGAACCCAATCTTTAACAGAAAATCCAAGGAAAAGAGACTACTGCCATATTGACACGTGATCGCTGGGTAGGGCAAAACAAGAAAACAGCTATTTGCACTTGCAACGATAAAGATTTAAAGCAACACTAGAAAACTGTTCCCGCTTCGGTCCCCCTACAGTCTGGAAGCGGAATTGTCCATTACATCGTCCAGTTCATTCGAACTACAGATCCTCTACCCGATCTGGCAAACTTGCATAATGTAATGTAATGGACAATTCTGCTTCCAACCTGTGTTGCTTTAATGAAAAACTCTTCACTGCTTTGAAAAGCAAAAGCAGCGTTTCACGGTTTTCTCTGGTAGGTTTCAAATCTGTTTTACCCATCGACATAGAATGAGAGTACAACGAACAATTAACGGTTTGCCGTGGTTATTTGACTAGTTCAAGAGAAAATGGCGTTTGCTGTTATGGTGGCAACACATTTCAGTGTGGCCGTAAAGTGTGTCACACTCACTAGTTTGATGATTTACCAATAGAAATGTGAAGCAATTAAATCCAGCAATGGTGAATTCCTCTCTAGCAGCAAGGCAGCGGACATAGGTGCACCTGAAAGCACCATGATGTCCCTGTTGGCTCCCGCACAATGGGTTTTTGCGTGGAGATGTCTCTGAAGTGTAGTTGGCGTGAACGTGGCTCTAAAGCGATGATTTGAATGGGGATGTCTGTTCTACTCTCATTCTATTTCATGGTTTTACTGCTGACCAGCATCACTGATAGCTGTGGTTGGGTGTGATCACCGGTGTGCACCTGGAGCTGTAGCCACACCCTTAAGCTTGATTTATGAGTCTGCGGAGGCTCCACGCAGAGATTCACCGTAGCCTACGTAAGCGGCCTGATGTTTATACTTCGAGCCGGCATTTGTCTGTGTGGGGAGTGTATGGTAGAGCGAGAGAGAGAGTGACGGTGATTACCTTGGGAGAGAGTACCGACTCTAGAGGCATAGTGGGAGAAACAAAGTGTCTCCCCTGTTCTTTCTGACCACAGTGGGAAATCTGTAGCAGGAAAAGTTAACCCTCTCCTTTATTTCATGCCGTTTATGGACAGGGAGAAACAGGAAATGAGTAGGGAGAAATGCGACGCCACCAAGCAGAGCGACGTGTGTCGCCGCAACGTATTGTTACATTTTTCGCGAGGTGAACGCCAGGCTATGGCAGAGGGTCTGGCGTAGGTTTGTGTCTCCACGTACCTACGTACGTAGCCACGGCGTACGTTTCACGCAGAAGCATAAATCCCGCTTTAGTGCACTCACTCAACCTGGAGATATCTTTACTGCAGCAAGGTGAGAAGTTAAACCAGGAGACAAACAAAAACTTTCTGCTGGTGTTGAGTTGCTCTTTGAGATGTCATAGTAAGGAATTTGTAAACTTTGCAAACTGCCTTTAGGCCAGGACTGATGTATGCATTGCTGTATTGTAACTGAAAACTATTTCTAATGTTTTACTTCGAAGCGTTGCATTTACATTTCAGTGATACAATATTGTACGGATTCATTAAAGGTCTGGGGATAGCACAGAAGAGGTTAACAGAAAATGTTGAAAAGAAGAGAAATGACAGTGACTTCCTCGCTCGTCATAGATCTTAAGGTTTAGGAGACAGCTTTGAGGGTTAGATGGTAGACTTTGAAAAGGAAACTTTCAGGTGATGATTCCCTCCCATGTCATAGTTGTGAAGGTCCATCAGAGTCTGGATCGCTTCCTCTACCGACGTCATCTGGATCAAGGCCATCTTACGGTCCCTGATGAGGAAAGAGCAGAGACAGAGTCGATACTATGGAAAGAAACTAGAGCCCGACCGATAAAGGATTTTTAAGGCCGATATCGATACAAATATTTGGGGATTTCAAAATCCGATATATCGGCCGATATATATACACTTTTCTTTTTAAAAATCCAGAAACGCGTAACAAAACATAAACAGACTTCCCTAACAGTTATTTGTAGTAATTCATGAGTCCTCACTAAAATAATGATAATGCAGTTTAAAAATAAACTTGTTTGTTTTATTGTCACAATAGAACAGAGGAACATCAAAATATATTAAAGTTCTGATAAATAAAATGTATAAATACAAACTTAAGATATGAAACTTAAAGGGTTAAACACAAGTGTTGCCAACAGGGACGTTGTAGAGCGCCCTCTGGTGGACAAACTATGCAACGCCAACACTCACAACATGGTTGAAGGGTGTTTCGTCCGTTTTTATTTTAATTTTTAAATATTCATTTATCGGCCATTATAAATGCAGATACCGATAGTTTGGAAAATGCCTAATATCGACCGATAATATCGGCCTGCTGATATATGGACTGGCTCTAAAAGAAACCATATATCTTGTTTGTCTGCATTTTCTTCCTGGGTCGGTCAGCCTAAAGCATAACAAGCATCTTTCACGCACAAATTACAGAAGATATTATAAATGTAGGTGGTTAGATCACCTCCTTTTCATTCTTACAAGCAAAAATTGCAAGATGATCAGAGAAATATAAAAACATTCAAAGCATTTAGATGTTTTCAGGCTAGACATGTGCAGTGTCATTAAGAGCTTCATATTAAAGTGCTCCTTACTGGAAGAACTTGAAGGCCTTAACAGTTCCTCCACTGTTAGAGAACAGAAGGCGTAGATCATCCTCTCCAAGTCCATCCCTGGACATGCAAAAAAGAAACTATTATCGTCTTAAAGCAAAGTAGCATGAAGCCAAACTATTTGCTTGACTAACACAAAAAGAGCGCCATTAAACTAATATGTGTAGTGGTTGTAGTACCGGACATTGGAGAGGTGAAGTGTTGCAGAGGGAGGAAATATGTTCTGAAAGTTTTTGGATCCTGGCTTCTTAAAGCGATGGAGTGGTGAGCCAGAGAAATCTGTCCAACAAAAGCAAAACATTGACATGGTGAGAAATTATCTAATGTAACAAAAAACATTTGAATGTATTGCTATTATTATAATTTTGGCACTGCTTGACTTCTACACAACCCACAGATTTGGAAAAGAAATAAACCAGGAGTGAGATAAACCTGCGCCAAGTATCCGTCAACTTCAATAAAAGAGAACTTCACCAATTCGGCACTGTGTTCCTATAAAGTTGTCAGACCCACGTTGGATCATTTTACAATTCAAAATCGATGCGCAGGCATCAACACGTGGGCTCCATTCAACAGACGTTGGTGCAGTGTTTACATTTTATACACACTGCTACAGGTAGCTACATGCTAACGTCATGGAGATGTGAAATCTTGGTTGTGATGTTAAGTATTTCTCCACAATTACAGATCACATTCCTGCTGGAACATTTCCAGTTATAGGCACGGTAAAGGTCAATGCTGCGACTGAGGTTGAATATGTCAGACTTTTAAGAATATTTTACAGTAAACGCTTTATAGTACTGTATTTATTCAAAGACTTGTCATGGACATGTGCATATCTCATCTGGCTGTTGACACTGTAAATTGCTGACTAAACAATTCAAAATACACCACAACTACTAAATGCATAATAAGCAATTTCAAAAAAGGTATAAACAACAAGCTCTCCTCCAGGGTGCAGAAAAGCTCTTACCTTTAGTTAGTAGCTGGTCATCCAATCCTTCTCTGGGCAAAGCCACAGTTTGATGTTTAGACAGTGTCACTCTCATTACTTTGCCAAACACCTTTTGACCGTTCAAGTGGCTCATAGCTACAGGTGAGAAAAATAGAAAATATGGGCAGTGATAAGTCTAAAAGCTTGACAGCATTTCCACATTTAATGATACAGTATATCATGCTGATAGAACAATCATATCACATCCATGAAATTGTTGTATGGTAAAATATATATTAAGGAAGTGGCCGATGCTACAGTGTTTGTTTTTTAAACAAGTGAACCTCAAGATTTTAACCCGATTCTACCGTGGCAATTGGATTGACTTCTACACATAGCAATGTGAGAAGATATACATATGTATTATCTTTATTTTACAATATGGTTAGGCTGAGCACAAACTGCATGTAAATATTTTTGTCAAAAAAGCTAGATAAGGCATGATGCTGCATTCCCATTCTTATCAGATTAAGAAAAAATGTACATTGATTTCTTGACTTTCATTTGTTAGAATTTACCTTTCATGCCATATATACATTTGAAAAATACCCTGACCAGTGGACCTAACAAGTGTGTATATCAGGACTTAAAAAAAAATCACTTCTGAATTTGATATATAAAGTCATCATGTCTTGATTAATCTCAGGTTGCAGTTCAATAGCAGTGACTGATATTGCTACTATAAGAACTCACCCAGCTGAGCCTGGTTGCCATCGGACAACTGTATCAGAGCACTGTCCTTTTTGTTGTAGAGGATCTTCACCCTCTGTACATCACCATAGACTCCTGAAGGTAGGGAGAGAGCGAGAGAGGCAGACCAAGTGAGGGAAAGAGAGAGCAAGAGAGAGAGAGAAAGGGTAGAGTAGAAGATTAGGAGGACAGAACAGACAGAGCAGGAGAGATGGAGCCGACGAAGATAAAGAAAGGAGAGGTGTGAAGGATGGAAGGAATAAAGTTAGTGCTAGAAAGACATATGAAAAGAAAAGATGGAATCTTCCCATTTGACTTCAACTAGAAACTCAAATCAAACACTTCTGTATAACCGAGTGGTTTAATGTTGCGACTGTAGACCAGTGAGACGGCTCAGCTGAGCTTTACCCCGGACATACACCTCACACTGTTTGGCATGTGGCTGAGTGGTGATTCAGAAATCCAGCTTGCAGGTTGAGGATTAAAAATGTAGAACCATAATCGGACAACATTGGGGAAAAGATATACCTTATACGAAACCTTTTCAAAGAAATTGAATGACCTATAACAGAATAGGTTGTATAGATGAACGTGTAAAGTAAATGCAGAAAGAAGACCGTAAAAAAATTAAGCTCTCTTTAGGCCTTTTATGCAGATTATTTAAGACTTTGAGAAATATCTATGGGTATCCTGGAGCAGCTAAAACAGGTCCAATGAGTTCTGGACAACATTTTAAATATTGATGGGCTGGTAGACTGGTAGAATGAACTGAAAAGCTGAACTGTGACTTCACTTGATTAATACAAAATCTGGAGAAAAAGACAAGAAGAGATGCTGAGGGTTAAAGAGCTAGAGTGAGTCCTAGTGAGGACACTGGACTGTCATGATCAACTTAAGCATTCATTTGGTGAGAACGTAAAAACTACAATAATCCATGTGTCCCTGCCAGATTGGAGGTTCCTGTGTTCGACACAAAACCACTGTAAATCATTTCAGAATAGCAAATGTTGAATAAATTAATCCAAAACCTGTACTCGACAGTCTATTCACAGAGTAGAGTGTTGTTGGAGAGTCTTTGGCCAAGTAGAGCTTTAGTTGTCCTTTTGTCAAGTACTTTATGTAATTAACATGAGAAATCTGCTACAATTAAAAGGTTTTCTAACTTGCTCTTTGTTAATACAAAATAAGAGCGCAATGAGAAATAAAAAGGTTTGATAAGAGGTTTTTGATCCATTATGGAACACAACCCTATTCCTTCCCTTCATCTAACAGACTGCATCCTCATCGGTTTTGTTGTTGTTGTTGTGCTTTTAAAACTTTAGTGCGTAACTTTTAGATATTAATGAACGTCTGTTACATTCAAGCCATTGCCAAATGAGTAGCTACAAAGCTAATCAAGACTCCACACAACTCTCTGGGTTTCTCAGTATGGCTGTGTTCAGAAAGATTGTGGCATCTGGGGACTTTCTTGCGCAGAAGCTTGAGTGAAGATAATGACCTCTTCTGAATTTTTTTTAATCCTCCGTGTCATCTTTGGCTAATACAACTGCGTGGGGGAGGGGTGGGGGCGCTCGCGCCATCACGGAAGGCTGTATCATGTGGACGCGACGACAATGTTGTTGTCATTACTGTAAGTTCCTCGTGGGGGCGACAGAAACTACACACTATAGCTTTAAGGCTCCAATTAAGTCTTTTGCTGTGCTTATTATTGTTACTGCAAACTGCCAGCTGTTTCACATGAAAACGTTTTCAGCATTATTATATTTGCAGCTTTTATTGTGAAGCAGCTGCAGGAGATGCTGGCTTGGCAGTCCCCTCACCTCAGTATTATTTCAGTCTAAATGTAGATTTGGAGTTTTTACACCACATTTTAATTGGAACAGAGCTTCCACAACACATGAATGATTTGAGTGTCTTTGTTCTCATCAGTTAGGAGATAAGCCGACCAAACAGACAATCTTCCAGACTCACTTTTCTTTCAATGTAGAGACATAAGATTTTAACTCTGTAGCGTACAATATGATAGAGAGAGGCTTGTAGATACAGAAAGATATAGAGGAATAGCGTGTCCACGACATCACTGAAGAAAGTGAACAAAATTGGATTAACAGAGAGAGATATACAGATAGAATAGTAGAGGTTGAACATACCGAAGAGGGTAAAGAGACTTTGAGGCGTGACCATCTTTAGAGAGAGAGACCGCAGAGCAGAGGACAGGAAGAGGAGGAGCAGAGGAGGAGGAAGAGGAGAGACGAAGGTAGAGATCAGACCGCCCAGCGTTGGACGAAGGGGGAGGTGGTGGTTTCCATGATGATGAGGGGTGGAGCAAAGATGGAGGGAGGGAATGGGGGATTGGGGGTTGGAGACGGGGTCAAAACAGCAAACCCAAATTGGGGTTAGACCGGATTAAGTAAAGTGAAGAGGGAAGAGAGGAAAAGGAGGTGAAACAAAATTAGGGTAAACGTACATGAGAGGGGAGGGTTTTAAAAGGGAAGTGTAAAACATTAAAGGATGTATGGCCAAATAAATGTGTGAACGGAGGAGAAGAGGAGGGAAGAAAGGAGGCGGGGAAGGGAGAAAGGAGAGGACAAAAACCAAAGCAGAGGTCAGTAAACAGAGCATCAGTGGAACATCAACGGAGTCTGAATGATTGCTGGTTCGATTCCAAACAAACACACACACAAACAAACAAACACACTTCTTCCAGTTCTGTTATCGCACACACATCCCCTGCTGAATTCATTTGTCACTGAGGAAAAGAAAGGCTGGGAGGAAGGTAGAAAATAATACATTTAAGAATGGAAAAATTAATAAATTGAATGAAAGAGTGAGTTGCAGGAGATATAAAACCAAAGGGGGCAGCACCATGAATCAGATGGCCAACCAGATCACATGAGGTTACTGGAGGTAACGGGCCAAAAGGACTACGGTCTAGGATAGTGGTAGATTAGGCTGACAGAGACACGTGTAGAGCTTTATAATAAGAACGTGGACGTCTCACTTTTTACAATATGGGACCTTTAATTTCCACTCAAAAAGGTTTGCCAAATGAGGGCCTGAAACGCAGGCAGGTATTTAACCAATCTGAAGTTTGAAGCATGTCGATGATCATTGCCACACCACTTATCAACTAAACTAACTGAACAATTTACTCTTGTCCAATTCAATTGCAGCAGTGCTGGAAATGAAGGACATGATATCACAGAACAAAAAAAACTTAATTCTTAATTGTCACATTCCCAATTCTATTTCTGCATTTGAACCCATCCTAGTATTAGGGTTATTAGATACATCATACAGCATATGGGGAGCAACTTGGGGTTCAGTGTCTCCAACCTTGTGGTTATGGGGCGACCGCATTTAACCTCCGAGCCACAAGCCACCCAATCAAGAATACTACTTAAGCAACTGGACTTAAATAGTCAGAAATGTTAGTCTCTGAGTTTCTATGCTATGCTATCTGGAAAGAGGGTAAGTTTACTGCATGAAACGGACTAAAATCTGACCTTAGAGGTCAGTCCGTCCATTTGATGACGAAGTTGATAAAGGATGAACAAGTGACTGAAAAACTAGCCCCTGGATTCAACATTCACAACATGAACAACGGCCACACCACACTCAACCACTACCTAGCAACCAGATTGCATTTAGCCCACTCTCAAGTGTACGCAGCAGCTGCTGCTGCTCTCAAGTTCATCGGTCACCGGAGAGAACAGTATGCTGCTACTAAACAGCCAAGATACAGCTGTTGAAACCAGACTTTACCAGAAGGGGACAGCAGTGTGAAAAAAACATCACTCCACTATGGAGTGCAACTCAACAAGGAGAGGGACAAAGAGACAGAGAGAGAAGAAATCTGACAGAGAGATGTAATCACAGATACTGTAGGTATAGAGATTCAGATGAAAGAGTAGGTGTATATTTATAATTGCAGCAGAAACTGAAAATTGACAGAATAAACCTACATCTAAGATAAAAGAATACAATTATGTAGGTGTTCAGTTTAGACAAAACCACACAGCTAAAAAAAACACAACAGAACTTTTAAGATCTGACATAGTTATAATGTGTGCATTAAAGTGTAGGACTGTGACAGTCCATGGAGCACGCACAGTTTTTAGTGTGTTTTGAAAAGTAATAACTATATCACCAATATTTAAGATATTTGAATGCTGAATTATATATCTAATGATGTATTGACAAGACACATAATGTATATGTTGACACTATATGGCCGCAATTGTCAACTATTTTCACAATCAATTAATCGGTTTGAGTAATTTTTTTAAAGAAAAAAGTCAAAATTCTTTGATTCCAGCTTCTTAAATGTTAGTATTTCCTGACTCCTCTATGACTTTAAACTGAATATCTTTGAGTTGTGGACAAAACAAGACATTTGAGGACGTCATGCTTTTCTGACATTTTATAGACCAAACAACTAATCGATTATTCAAGAAAATAATCGACAGATTAACCGACAATGAAAATAATTGTTAGTTGCAGCCCTAATCATACTACACAGACTTAATCTTGGTGGAAGTTGCATGATAAATCCTGCTGTAAAGTGGGCTAAGCTCACCTACAACCACACAGGAATTCAAACTACCATCAACTCCAGAAAATCATCCAGTAGTGTCTGTTAATTAGTTGGAATGAGTGATTTAAAGAAGAGATTGCAAATAGTCATTCACAGTTATGCTTTTGGCTAGCGTACCTCTTCATTTAGGTTGGATGCCAACAGGACTCCTGACACTCCGGACCCAGACAGAGCAACACGACCGGCAGCTGCTGCCGCTGCCGCTGCAGCACTCAGAGGACTGATGGCTCCTGTTAGCAAAGCACAAGACAATATACAGGTCAGAGTCAAACTTGTCATACAGCAGCAGAAAAGTTGATTAAAACCACAACACTAAAAAGACAAAAACTTCAACTTCTCCAATAAAAAAGGTGAATGCTCCCTTCCTCGGTAGATTTAAAAGATTTAAAATGATAGAACAACAATTAACAATTCCCCTAAAGTGCTATAGCAAAGCATGCATTTATAGAAATCTGAATGAAAAGAAGAAAATATATCCAAATCAGAGATGGTGATGAGCTTGATGCCATGGTAGTAGGTAAAATGTCATTTACATGTAAGCTTTTCATCATGGTTTTGAAATAAAACCTAAGCAACCTCATCTTGATCAAAACATGCATTACTTTTTTTGTGTACGTTGAAAAGGTTACATTTGCTGCAGTTCATAATTTCCCAAAGGTCAACAAAGCTGGTTAAGTAATGGACCTTATCTACACTTGTCATGTAGAAGCCATTATTTAGACATAAGTAGTTTGAGCATGGTGTAAACTGGGTTAAACGACTTAAATCCTTGACTCATTCCTATCCACCCCAACCCAACAATGTAGTCAGTGTAATTAGGGATTATGCACTCTCCCACTTAAATGTGATTAAAACCAAAATTACATACAAAGAGAACTTGAAAATAAGGAAACGCCCGGTGGGGTTTCACATTTAAAAAAACAAACAAAAAAAACATTAATACTAATAAAAACACAGATTAGTACTGCATATTGTTTCTTCCAGTGGACACGTAGGTAGTGAGCATGTAAGTATATACTGTAATTCTGACCAGTTTACAGCCTATAAAGGGGTAGGAGTTAGTGTGATATGAGGGGAGTGGCCAAACTCTCACCAAGCCATGCATTAGCAATTAAACCCTTGTGTTGTCGTCGGGTCAAATTGACCCGTTTTCAATTTTTGTTTTATAATCAGAAAATATGGGACGTAGAAATAAGCGCTGAAAATGTGTAAAAGAAAAATTTAACAATTTAAAACGTTGGAAAATGCAAAAAACTAACTCATATCAGATCATTAACATGGCAAATTCCACCAACACAAATAAAAAAAATAGACCTTTAATCTAATTTCTTTTAAAAACTCCTTGCATTAATATTATACTGCTCTGTCTGTTCCAGCAGACGTTAACTTTTGCAGTCACCAGATTTTTCATTATATTCAAGGCTAGTAAATTTGATTATGTGCATGATCTGCTACTTTGCATGTAAAGGATTTTACCATACAACAATGTCTCAAGAAACATCAATTTTTATGACGACTTCAATAAACTAACTGTAACTTTTAGTGCCAATACACACAGAAAGTAAACTGATTCTCCCCCACAAAGGCCACCTCAATTTGGAGACTGATTAAGTGGTAGCTAGCAGAGAAACCTCAGTTTAAACTAAGATTCTTTCAAATCTAAGCAAAGAAAAATCAAATATATCAATATCTCCTGAATTAATTGAGGCTAATGACTTCCAATAGACAAGCATGGAAATATGTAATATAGAAAACTGCATTGTACCCAATCACTTAAAAAAAATGATAAAATTCCACCCAAACATCCATCCTAAAGCCAGTATCTGCCTCATCTGTTAATTTAGCCGTAATATAAACAAACCTCTAAAGCCATTGAGAGAAAATCCACCCTGGCACATTCAGACAGCCATAAAATGATATGACAAGAGACAGGACAGCAGCATGACAGAAAACAGCAAAGACAGAGTGATGGAAAAACTGAATTAAGGAAAAAGAAAAAAAATCTGTACCTCCACCCTGCGAGAGGGAGAGAGAAGATGAGTAACCTCCTCCACTAGAGTAGGAAGCTAGCGCTCCAGATGGGGTACCTACAAGACAATGACAACTAGATTTATACCACAAAACACTTCTCTAACCTCACACCAGAGTACAATTATCACAAGAAATCCATCCAGCCTAAGTCAGTAAAATATTAAAACCGTAACAGTGTTACGCCATAGTGAGTAAATATTATTAATATAAGTCAAATATTTATCTAAAATTACACATGGAATTCAGTTTAACTAATTATCTGGAATATAGCATACTAATATGTCAAAATACAAATACAAAACAAACATGGGACTTTAAGTCAAATATGCCAAAAACAAAATATTTAAATCACAAATACTGCATTTTTTTTTGGGCTTTCCCACCTTTAATGGACAGGACAGCTAGGTGAGAAAGGAGAGTGTAGACCTTTGCGTCGAGGCATCAACCTCTATGTATATGTGCGCCTGCTCTACCAACTGAGCCAACCCGGCCACACAAATACTGTATTTTGAGGTGTCATAATTACTTCCCAATATATGTAGCCAAACCTTTAACTGTTTTTCTGACACTGTGGCGTGGGTGTGGTAGTGCATGAACACATTTCATTTTTTTTCATGCCTGTGGTAGGGCTTTGCTAAACGTATGGAGACTACATTACCACTAGAACCGGCATAGCCATAGGTTGGTGTAAATGAGCGTGATCAGATGGCAGGTTGTGTGTCAATTGTTGACCTGAAAGATGCTCTGTGCACAGGAGAGATGGAGAGACAAATATAAATGCTGAGGAGACTTATTGTCGTTCTTTCGTTTAACAAAATGTGATAATGTCATCATTTTCACTGGGATTACAATTACCATTTAGTTTAGTTTACTTGCCAAAATAAAAATGCTGAAATTGTTTACAATGTTTCCGCATTTCTTTCCAGCCTTTTAGTTTTTACGCTGCAGGTTATATGCGTCTTACAACTTAGAACAGCATCAGATAGAACCAAATAAATGTGTGTTTTTATTTGCAGGAGTTGCTCACAATAACCTCAGAGATTTTGTGTTGACTCAACTGACTGGATTATTAGTACATTGGGTGGCAGCGTGAAAATATTGCTTCTTAGATAGCACATTGTACACTGCTAAGAGTACACCAGTTGCTGTGTGGGTTCAAGCTGTCCACATAATATCCATTCCAGTGTTTCCCCTATATATATTCTGCATCAGCGCACCGGCGTGAACTGTAGTGGCACACCGCCGCGAGTCCATCGACGAGGCAAGTGTCTGTGGTTAGTTTATGTCTGGGGACGGATGTGATTGGTTTACAGAAATACAAACGAGCCAAAGTGTTTTTTCTCCTATCCCAGAATAGATAGGTGATGTATGTTTGCTGGAAGTGCCGTCATGTAGCATTACATATGGATTAAGCACTGCGCTGGACCTACAGTAGGTGCCAGAACTGTAAGAAGTTCTCTTCTGAGATGTTTAGAGACTAAATAGTCTCCGTCTACCTTATAGAATGAAAGTGTATTTGTTAATCAAATCTTTCTCAGGGTTTGCATGTCATTTGACATTGTAACAAACCCACAATCACATCCTGATGAAAAAACAGTAAGAAAAATCTCTGGAACAGATAAAGATGAAAGGGTGGGTGAATAAATAAATAAATAAATAAGAGTGATTCCACAGTACAGAGAAATGATTGTCTTTGCTGTTGTCTCCATAATGAGCTAGTTAACGCTGGGTACACACCACACGAAAATCAAGCCGATTTCACTGTGGAGGACACTGTGGTCAGGGATCACTCAGCTTCTGCGTTATGTTATGTTTTGTGTTGTTTCTAGGGCTGCCCCCTAAAAGTGTAGAAGACCCTGAGTCGACTTGAAACATGTTATTAGTCGAATCACTGCACTATTTGTTTTGGCTGCATTATACTATACTTATATTGTTTATACCTATACTTATGTTGTTTAATATTACATTTAGAGAATGTGTGATGTGCACCAACAACACCAAAACAAATTCCTTGTATGTGTCAAAAAACGTACTTGGCAATAAAACCCTTTCTGATTCTGATTATTGTACACAGAGCAAGCAGGTTGTAAGTCTTGACTCAAAATGACCCACCACAAAGCTAAGTAGGAGGAAGTAGAGAAGGGTGAAACGGGGAGCAGCGGCACTCGTGTCTGTTGGCTGCAACAACGCTCTGAGCTCCGGTGCTGAATGTCAGCGAAGTTGCCTAAACTACTTTTTATGTGATCAGCTGACAGCGCTGTCAGCAGCCCAGCAGGAGAGACGCTGTGTGGTGTGCTAGAATTTTATAACTGGACTATGACCAGGACGCACACCTTTTCTGTGAGTGTGTGGTAAAAATGAACAAATACATTTAAAAAAAAAAAAGGGGTCTTAAAGTTAAAGTATTAATCAAAGAACCACAAGCACATGGAAAATGAATTATACCAAAGCTTCTGTGCTTTTGACCTGTGCTGCCCATGCTGGTTCAGGACACTTGCAGCTCATTTCTCACTAACTGTGGAGCTAAGTTCAAGTAGTCTGGGTTTGTAATACTGTTCGCTGCTCTTTCCTACAGCAATTCCATGTGTCTTGTTCTATGTCTACAAGAGCAGACAGATGTATAAGTGTGGTAAAACACTTTTTGGAAATGCCAACACCAATGTCACATATAAGTTTACCTCTAAAAAGTAATTTTAGTGGTTTTCAGTAAATTGCTTTATTTTTACTACTAAATTGTAGGCATCTCCTGGAGTGCCAAGTCTGTTCCAGTTCTATAAAAAACGAAAACTGAAATAATGTTCATTTCATTTATGGTTGGTTTCTTTGGCCTGGCAGTGTAGTTTCAGTCTGGTTTTTCTTGAAGATTTTAGTTTTACTCCGTTTCAGGCAACAGAATTATTTTTCACTGCTTATTTATGTTTTGGTTTGTGTTTACTAATCCTGATCTGGATTGGTTGTGGCTCCCTTCGTTGGGATTGATGTGCTAGATGTGGATGATTAACTCCCACTGTGTAGTATTGGTTGTATATAACCAATTACTCAACTTAATAAAAACATATGTATTGTTTGTAATTGCCTGTGCACACGCAGAAGGGTGCTGCCCTAAACGTCCGTTGTGGGGCAATAACAAGTCAAAGTGGGAGTGCTCTCCTAGTACCTCTATCTATATTTATTTGTAATACGGGAATGCTTCTGTATAAGCTATCATGACACTGTGGCAATGGGGTTTTAAACCCCATGCTGTGAGGGCATCCTTATTTGTAAAAAAAGAAAGGAAACTAGTATACTGTACATGTTTTTTTCTCTATGACGCACCACCACTGATGCACACACACACTCTTTGGCAGCACTACCAGCAAAGGAATGACCTACAGGGGGAGTGGGGGTCTTTAATTCAGTGCATAGATGGGGCCATCTGTGTGACAGTATTATAGATACCCGGGAGGGAGATATGAATGGATGCGGTGTAGATAGAGGTGTATATACCCAATAAAGAATGATCCTTGTTGGCTGTCTCTCCGTCTCCTGTAGGAAGGTCAGGTCTGGTGTAATCTCGACTCTTATCATTGTTGTATTTGACGTTGAGGTTGACGAGTTTACTGAAGTCTATCCGCAGAGTACAGCATGAATTATAGATGTTCTGTCCATCCAAAGACTGGAGTAGAAGTAGGGAAAGGGGGAGAATCATACGGATGTTTAAATAATCTGATAATTGTAAATATGATAATAATAAAAAAAATGATAATAAAATGTTTTTTGTTTTTACATAAACAACCTTTGGACCCCCTAGATTAGTTTTTTTATTTCAAGAATCAAAAGATACTTACTAAGCGGGACATTAAACAGTTATGAATCAGTCAGGTTGATACATCGGTCTAGCTCTAATGCCAAGAAGGTTAAAAGGGATAAAAAGGTAAGTTAACAGCCTAATTGGAAAGTTGGCAGAATGAGACAGAAGACTTCTGCTAATTCACTGAGAATAAATTGGGTTATTGTACTACAAATATTGGACATTAAAACCTGTTATTGCATAGTAAAAAATAAGATTAAAATCTAAATTTGTTGTTTAGACTTTCAACAAGAGATTTTAGTATAAAAAGCTTGAGCTATGTCAAACTTCAACCCCTCCACCTTGCCTCTTTATGAACTCATTTTAATGCAACAACACAAAAGAAGAAAAACATTGTTTTGCCTTCTTTTATCTAGGAAAAACTACAGTAAATGCTATGGTTGCTGTCACAGTTTCACTGTTTTGTGCTTTTAGAGACAACAGCTAAGACTTACCAGATATCCCTTAGTCTAAGCCAATGACGCACTGACGCCAATGACGTCAAAGATTCATAATTGTGCAATTGTCGAACGCTAACAAAAGAACCAAAGACCTGTCCACCTGTTGTTGCTTTATTTTCTACTGGTTGTTGTGTGTAACGGGCAGAATTTCCGTGTGTGTGATCCTACCAGTTTAGCTTGCTGTGCATTGACGGGATCGCTGAATTGCAGAAGAGCCTGAAACTGGTTGTTCTTGGTGAAGGTTATAATCTTCATTACTGTCCCAAACTTACTGAAGATCTGGAAGAATCAAATCATTTATAGAGAATTAGACAGAAACATGACCAAGCTTGATTTAAATTTCAGTTCACTAAACTTAATTTTAACATTTTTGTTTAAAGCTATGCAGACACACAATCATTATGACAATTAGAAGTCAAACAATATGCGCTTTTGAAAGGCATCATGCGAAATTACTAGGGCTGTCCTCGACTAAAGAAATTCTTAGTCGACTAACACTTATACGATTTTGTCGACTAATCGATTAGTTGATTTAATTGACAGAGCTGTGCGCTTTGAGAGGTGGTTAAGACTACAAAAGCACAATATAAATGTAGTTAATTAACCATCTGTAAAACTGAGTTTCTCCACAATTAATCCTGCAAAAGCACACTTTAAATCTTGTGTTTACCATAAATGTGCTCAGAAGTTTCTTGGAAATAAGTAATCAAGCATGAATAAGCTTAAAAATGACTAATCGACTAAAGAAATCTTAGTCGACTAAGACAAAAACGACCGATTAGTCGACTAATCGACTAAGAGGTGGCAGCCCTAGAAATTACACTTCTTATTTATTTTACTCTCTAGAGAGGCTTTTTTTGATTTACAGATGCAGTTTTATTTATTTATTTATTTATTTATTTTTTTTAATACCAAGGTCAATACCAAGAAAATAAAAATCTTGAGTATGGGGCATGTGTACTAATCTGAATGGAAGATATAAACAACATGTTCAGTTTTACCTGTTGTAGAACATCCAGTGTCACAGGATAAAACATGTTGTCGATGATAATTCGCAGGACAGGGCTGGGGGGTGGAGCTAGGTCCAAAACTCCAGGGTCAGAGGATGGAGAACTTCCATCCTGAACTGCTGACACGGCCTGCAACACTGCCTGGGCTCTCTGGGTGGAAAGGAAAAAAAACACAATTGGGGAAAGGCAACAAGTTCTACACCAGTCTAACCCTGGTTTGTTTTAAGGATAGTGTTTAGTGTACAAATATATCTATGCGTATACCTGGTTCAGAGCAGAGTCTGTTTTCAGTTCCTTATGGTTAGAGTACTGGATGAAGACAGGAGTATTTCTGACCTAAACAGAATAAGATCCATAAAATACACAATTCAGTCAGCAGCACTTACAACAAGAGATTACAACAGAGATTATTCATAATGTGGTTTCAGGATTGGACACTGATGTATTTCGGACCTGTGGCGTGACAGCTGTGTAGTAGTTCACCATAGTAATGGCTGCTTCTTCTGTACCCAACTCCAGAAACGCCTGGAAAAACACAGTATTATTGAGCTTTAGCAGAAGAACAAATCCCCTCCATGACCTTTTCCCGTTTAGTAAAGGAGAAAATTATTCAGTCGAACCTAAATGTCATTACAAGATCGTTCTTGTTTCATCTTCACCAAGTATTTGCCGATATGGAATTTTGGGATAGTTTACCTGGTTTTTCCCCTTCAGCATTAGTATATTGGTGACTTTTCCAAAGGGCAGCCCCAAAGCAATGACTTCAGTCTCGGACACTTCATTGGGAAGTTTCCTGATGTGGAGAACTCTGGAGGGAGGGGATTCCTCCAAACGCTGTTTCTTACTGTCACTGCCGTTCGCTGAACATGAACACAAATAAAGATAAATTATCACGGTGACACAACTTTAGATTAAAGAAGAAGTCAGAGTAAAGCACAGTGTAAATAGTAAAAAATTAATGACTAAGCTCCATTAAGCTGCTTCAGTTTTAGGGTAAGATTCCTGGCTCACTGGGACACTTGAAAAGAATAGAACCATCACTAATGTTGTAAGTAACACCTGTGCTTTTCCTACTACGAAAAGTAAAAATGTCTGCTGGGAAAATGGCCTTTTGGGTTGTTATTCCATGATTCGGTCAGAAAAATAATGTGCAACTATTTTAATATTAGTCGGTTTATTTTAGTCATATTTCCAGCAAAAAATGCCAAATATTCCCTTGTTCCAGCTTTTCAATTGTCTCGTTGTTGTATTTTTTGTTGTGTAGTTTGTCTGTGGGTATTTAAGTGTGTGATTCAGACAAAACCTAAAAAGTGATGATGTTACTTCGGGCATTAGAAAATCTCTCAGTTTGTAGACAAATGATTAATCAAGAAAATAACAATTACTTACAATTTGTCAACTTACAGATAGAGGAAGTAAAATTAATTTACTGATTCAGTTTCTACTGAAAAGCATTGCTTTTCTGCGTTTTTCACCATACCAGTCCATTTCTGACCATTTTGGTGCTCTGATCTGCCCTCAGCCAGCCTTGCACTGGCATCCCTTCAGGATTTCATCTTTTGAAATGCCAAAATTACTTTGTTCAACTTCTGATTTATTACATTCACATTCCTACTTCTGAGTCTAATATGGCTTTTAATCATATTCAGGATGTGATTTTTACATGTAACATACAGTAACCTGGTTATTGAGCTCCATTTATACATGATATTTTCCAGGTTTCTGATCATCTTTGCAGGCATGCTATTCACTCATCCAAATCCCAGACAGCCTCTGTCATTTATGGACCCACTGAGGTTCAGATCCCACCCACCAAAACACTTTCTGACCCATGTACTAAAAACATTATGGATTCCATCTTTAACCGATGGTGGGTTGTGTTTACCAATCTATTCCAAAGTTTAGATTGAATTTACCGGTCAAAGAGTTGGGGCTGCTACTGTACATGTTGAGCTCATCTGAGCCTCTCTGGAAAAACAAGAAAAAAGAGATGAAGAAATTAAACTTTGATTTACATCCCAACTTCTGACAAATTCCAAAAACATTACTATTACAGGAAGAGTGACAAATACATCAAACACTGTACTGTATAATCTCTGTCTGCCTTACTGAACTGCAAACCGTCATTTATTACCATCCCACAAAGTTTAACACAAATCTTTTTAGTAATGTTATCTTGTAACATCACAACAAACACTAATAAAAAAGGTATTAAATCTATTTACCCACCCTATACTAAAATATAACTACTTTGCATCCAGTCCATTTGTGAACAACACAATGTAGACCTAATAAATGCAAATGTGTTTAGGTAAAGATAGTAAAAAAGTAAGTATGCTTGCCTTCACACCAACCGCAACATCACTGTTAATGAAGAGAATGCAGGGACATGGAAAAAAAAAAGAAATGCAAATGATGTTATCTCAAATTCTCAAGAAAAAAACAATTAAATTCAAAGGGAGACTGCTGCTGCTGTTTAAAGTTTATCCTGGATGAAAATGTTGTTGCATATAACAGTAACAGTTTAACACATTTAGAAGAAAAATCATGCAATATAGAGGTTTCAAAGTTTTTTTAGACCCCTGGTTCTTCATCACACTGGTGTCGGCTAATTTAACCCATATTTGCATAATTTGTATGGGTGTGTCAGCTAATTTAACCCATATTTGCATCATTTTTATGGGTTGCCAACACCTAATAAACTGTGATAAAATCATGCTAACATATGCTAAAGAAAATTTTAAATACCATTATGGAAGCTAACCTGCTTTCGATACACCCAATACAATCTGAAGACCTAAATAGTATCACATTTTCTTAGCTTAGCTATTCTAGATATTTGAAACTTCGAGTCGCAAATAAGTATTAAGCTATTCAGTTGCTTATCAATTTAACGTTACATGACAAATAAATACCGTAAGCTGGTTTTTGTTACATTATTGTGTTGTTTTGTGTGTCCTTTCTGCAAATATGGTAGATATATTAATGTTTAAGTCATTTTTTCTCATAAAGAAATAACGTTGTATAACGGGCAGAGGCGTGTAGCATAGGCTACTGTTTAGCTCCGAACAAAGGACCCCAACTGACAGGTGCACGACGTACCATGTCGGATATCACACAGGGTTAATAGCTTAGTAACGTTACAGTAATGCTAACCGACGATAATTGTCAGTATTTATCATACGGAGATTAAACCCATACATTCCCCTCTAGCTAACGTTGCGTTAATCTAAAGTTAGCTAACGTTAACATTCATTTTTCGCATGAGAAGGTGATATGTTGAACTGGATTAACGTCGTTAACATTACCTCTTGCCAACTAGCTAGCTGGCTTGTTAACGTTAACGATGATTGCCGAAGTTAGAAGGCCCAGATAATACGTAAAGCATGCTCTTGGGTCATGCACGTTTCCCTAAAAGCCAGACAACATTGGACTAACGTTACGCCAATTCGTTGCCGTCTAATGTTAGCTAACGTTGAGCTTCGTAATGTACAGTATCAAGGTTCGCAGCATAGCTAATAGCTAGCATATCTTCATTTTTTAAAGCAGGAGAGCGGTTCATTCCGTCTGTATCACATGCACCGCGGTGGAAAGTGTATCTAGAAGCATCAGTTGTGATATAAACAAATTTACCCGTCCATTGCAGCTCTTTGTCCTCTTCTGTCTGTTGATATTTCAGCACAATTTGATGCCTGCAAAATGGGCGTTCTTCTTCTTCTTCTTGTCTTGTAATGGCTATTGGCAACCAACAGTAACTATAGGCGCATTACCGCCACCGTCTGCTTAGGAGGGGGTGGCGCAGAGGGTGACTGACTCATCAATAAAGACCATCGACGGGTGTCAAACTCAATTGCACCAGAGGGCCACACTGGAAAAAGAGAATTGCACCAAGGGCCAGACATGTAGAGTTTATTGACGTGCTTTTATTTCATCGAAAAAGTCAAATATCTTTGACTCAATTATTGCATGTATCATATAGTCTTCTCTCTTACAGTTTGGTCCACATAGAGCCCTGAAAAAGTGAGCAAAAATTCCAAAGCCATCCTAGAATTTAGCAAATCAAGCAAAAACTATGATTATATTTTCTAAGTAGGCTACCGCACAGCTGACTCACAACAAGCTCTTTCACAGCCGGAATATTAAACTCTCTGGTTCTGGGGGAACTTCTGAGTTTCAAAGTCGGCAAATTTGCCAAATTCGGCTTTGAGTGTCTCGTAATTGCAAGTTGAAAAACAGTTTTCCCATGTTTTTGGTTTGGCGCACAACTAGGTGGGCCAAACATTTATTGTGAACCAAGATTGATAATGCGGGCCGGATCAGAATTAGCAAGGGGCCGGATTTGGCCCGCGGGCCATGAGTTTGACACATGTGTATCAACGATAAAGACATGGTCTGATCAAATGCTTTGGTCTGATCAACTTAAGTACATTTCTTTTATTTTGTGATCAATTATTTATTTATTTTCTTACAATCATTCATACATTGGAGAGGAAGCATCTTCACAGAAAAAAAAACAAGAAACCTTAGGCTGATTACATCATCATTGAAAATACAACAAAAGCACAATAAAGTGTTGCTTAATTCTGATGCTTGTTTTTCCTCTCCCCTTATCCCCCTCTTAACCCCACCCCACCCCCAACAAGATTCGCTCAAGGTATTGAGTAGTTGAAAAAAAAACAACAACAACACACACATATACACACACACACACACACACACACACTGAAGTACATTTCCAGGAAAATTTTCTGACATCCGTTGCATCCCACACCTTCCGCTCTGTGTGTTGCCGTTCTCAAAAAGCCTTCGCTTCTGGAAACAACAAACTTCGAGCTAGAAAGGTACACACCAAAAATGGCATGTTTTGAAGAAAATTTCCATTGCAATAAGGCAGGCAGGCCTGCTTGGTTCTTTCGGGAATGATTGTAAAGATTTACAAAGAATATTTTTACGGCATTTACTATCTAACTGGGACATTTTGGGACCGATTTGTGGGGATAGCTATGAACGAACGAAGTAGGCTACACCAAGCATACACTGGTAAGAGCAAATAAGCAAATTTGACATGCAAAACCTTGTTTACATAGGCAGGCTCGTGAACCTTTCATCTGTATCTCTTTAGCTAAATATCTCGCCTTGTGTTTAACACAGAATGACATTGTAGGCTACTGTCGCAGAGCGGACATATAAGATAAAATAGACCTAATCACACACTGGGAAATTCCCTTGTTACAACAGCTCAAGAAAAATTCATACACGTCAAAATAAGACAAATACACATTAAATAGACATCGGGAAAATATACAAAAAGTATTATAAGAAATAAAATAAGAGTAATAATAATAATAATATATGTACACTATAAACCCCCTTATTATAAACAGACAGGTAAAACATATATATAAATAGATATACAGATGAGTAGGTGCGGATGAATAGAAATGGCATATTGCACAGTAGGAGGTGACAGAGTAATAAATAAATATGCATCGTGCAGAATATTGTCATGTGATGGCTCATGTAGAATCAGCTGGCAGTGCTACATTATAATGTTGTATTGAAGAGTCTGATGCTGGAATAAAGGACGTGTGTGTGTGTGTGTGTGTGTGTGTGTGTGTGTGTGTGTGTGTGTTGGGGGGTGTTGCAGTGGAAATTAAATTGTGGTAATCAGCAGATTAATGGGAAACCCTAAATTTCAAAGCACCCTCACTGAAAAGTTGTGTAACCCTAGAACCAGCAAAAGAAAATCTCTGGCACCACAACTGGTCACGCACCCATATTCTGTTTAAGTGCACACACAGTTTGTGTTATGAGGGGATTATTTGTAATGAGGATTTGCATTTTTCATAAGAAATTAGTTGTTTGTTTTGGTGATAGCGCTCCTTCCCTCGGTGCTGTTTATTCAGTCCATTAGCTGGACTAATAGCATCTTTTGTGTTTGTGTTACAGAGCTGGAATTGTTATAGCTAATGTTTGCAGTACTATAGGAGACATTAAGTTAGGCCAGTAGTTAGCTTTTTTCCAACGATGGAAGGTGGGTCAGAGGTTTAAGAGTCACGATTCGATATTAATCGTAATCATTTTTATTTTCTCCACCAAGTTTTGGTGTGAGTACAATAAAATATGGTTATTTATGGTGGAGGTAGGGCCATGCATCACTGAGGGAGGTTCTACATGGAGGGTCAAGGTAAATATTTGTAGCTTTTGGGAGGGTCAAACAAAGAAAAAATGAAGTCACACCCAAGCCCTCCCCCCACCCCTACTCCGATAAATAACGAACAGTCCATATTCTTTAAGCAGTTACAGACATTTATGGCATCTTTCCGTGGACCCTGAAGTTGTACACGCAGGTGTACTCTGGATGACCCCAGTTGCTCTCAATCTGCAACTTCACAAAACTGAAGACAACTTTTTTATGACCCTGATGAGACACAAAGTAGAAAAGATTTGAAAGGGTTGGTGATCACATTAGAATAATTAACAAGAATTAGAGGATGTGACATTAGAAAAAAAGGAAAGGAAATCAGATAAAGTGGAGAGCAGCTGTGTAGGCCTATTCGTACACAGGGTGTTTTTTTGGCACAGGGTCAATTTTTGTCTGTTAGCAAAAACGTACTGGACTATGGCCCTAAAATCAAAAGTATATTTTGTGTATCTTTATACCATAAGTGGAGAGTGAGAGAAATAGTAGTAGTTTATAGTAAAAGATGCAAGGCAAATTTTGATTCTTTTGGCTTTTCCTGGAGCAAGTGACTGAATTTAAAACCTGCATGTGTGCACTGTACTGTTTAATACTCACAGGGAGTTTGAAGGTCTGTAATGACTCCCCATTCGGATCATATACAAAGGTTCCTAGGCGGGTCGCTTCACTGTCCACTTTCTTCACTCCCTGACAGACAGAAAGAGAGAGAGAGGCATGCCATTGAACAGCTTGTGGCTTTCTCTTTGTGTAATAGTGAAAATATGAGTGGCGTCAGTGACAGCTCCAGTGAATTTATGGCAAATTTTAAACTTACATAGACAGAAAACTCTCTTGGAGCACTGTAAGCGAAGCCAGCAGGGGACTGCATGCTTGTAATGTGACCCAGTGTTACATGGGTGATGGTGACTGGGTGGGACAGGGTGATAAGTACATGTCCCCGTCTACCTGCAAAGGCCCAGCAGCGACCAGGAGTCAGAAGTGAAGAATGTCCCTTAGGAGTGGAAAAAAGATTTTCAGGGAAGTGTGCGTGTGTGCATGTGTGTGTGTCTGTGTGTGTGTGTGTGTGTGTGTGTGTGTGTGTGTGTGTGTGTGTGTGTGTGTGTGTGATTCCTACCTGGATAACAGTCCGGGGGTTGGCAGGTGGATACCATAAAGGTATCCCCCATAATGTAACAAGTGGCGGCTGAGTGTGATAGGTGTCTGAGCTAAGATGATGAAGGACAGTGGCACCTGCACACAAACACACCACAATTATTTATTCATTTTTAAAGATCGCAGTCAAACAGCAAATTACTCAACAGCTGAAGATGATGATGAGGATGACTTACCCTGTGATTCTAAAGCAAAGTTTGGCATAGTGTCTGCCATAGGAATAAGCTTCTTCCTCAGGCGAAGCAGTTCCTCCTGCAGCTCTTTTAGCTGCTTCCGCATCATCTTAAGATCAGCTCCACCCATGTCCTCCTGCAGCTCTTTTAGCTGCATCTGCATCATCCTAACATCAGCTCCAACCATGTCCTCCTGCAGCTGTTTTAGTTGCTTTTGCATCATCTTAAGATCAGCTCCAACCATGTCCTCCTGCAGCTCTTTTAGCTGCTTCTGCATCACCATAACGTCAGCTCTAACCACGTCTTCCTGCAGCTTTGTCAGCTGCACCTGCATCATCCGCAACTCGTTTCCAGCCCAGTCCTTTAAGTAAAAAAAAGATCTGTTTAATAGTGCCGAGGCAGGCTGGTTATTTGAGCTGTAGCATTACAAATGCAGGAACAAAACTAACATGAGAGGAATTAACACGTGTTTATCATTCTTGTGGGTCATACTGTACCATGTTCTCTGGCCACCCAAAACCCAGACAGAAACAGCTCCTGCTTGAAGCATACATGTTGTATAGACATCCCCCTGAGAGACACAAGCATCTAGTAAGTATTTTTTAATTATAGTAGATTAATTATTTTATGTGATTTATGATTTTTTTGTTTTGGAATGCTTTGAAACCTTGTATGATCTGTATTACATGTTATTGTCTTTGACCTGAAATAGGTCTTCGTTATGTGTTGCATGTTTTAACACCAAGGACCATGTTGGAAATAAGTGTTTACACTTTAACATGCTATCCTTTGGATTATGTTGTTTGTCAAATCCAAAATAAATCAAATCAAAAAGCAAGGATATGTTCTACCAAAAAAAACAATATATCACAAAACGTATGCCATGATAATTCAACAAATCTGCTGTCCTAGAGATTATTCTTGATTAATTACCAAAACACATTATGATCATGGAGAGGAGGCTGAAAACAGTTGTCTGGCTGAATTGCGTAGATACTGCAGAGGGAAACAGCAGATAGTTAGAGCATAATAGCAGAGTGGAAATATTTGAGAACTAATGTGTGTATCCTTTCAGCTGCTGTGTTTACATTACAAGTTTAATTCCTTACTGTTTTCGCCCCTCCCGTTGCTGGGAGCAAGGCGGCAAATATCGTCAGCAAAAGATATGCATGACCTGTTTGAAACGGTGCTGCCTCCAGAATTGCGACGACCCCTCTTCTTTCGAAAGACCCTTAAAGATGCGATTAAATAAAGAAAGGACAGAAGTGTGAAGATTTAGAGAAAAGAAGAACAATTCATTGCATCAACCACATGCACACCACACACTTTAGTAGTAAAAGTATGAACTACTCAATTACAAACTAAGTCCTGCTTTCAAAATCTTGCTTAAACATACAGTAAGTATTATCAGCTGTAGGCTACTCAAAGTATCAATAGCATAAGTACTCATTATATGGCAGATGGCCTTGCTAGAGCTATATTGTGTATATATATATATATATATATATATATATATATATATATATATATATATATATATATATATATATATATATATATATATATATATATATATATATATATATATATATATATATATATATATATCATTGAATTTGATTACTTTATAAACTGTTGCGTAGTTTAATCTACACAGTAAGTTTGTGTGTTTTGTATGTAAAATCAAATCTGTAACATAACTATAGCTGTCAGATAAAAAGTGAAAATATAATATTTCCTCTGGAATGTATAGGAGTAGAAAATAACATATACGGAAATACTAAGTATTAAGTTATAATCGTGAAGTTACCAAATCATTTTAAGTACAGTACTTGAGTAAATGTTCAGTCTTCCACCGTTACACACACACACACACACACACACACACACACACACACACACACACACACACACACACACACACAATCTCTCTCCAGCTTACTTGAATGGGCTCTCCTTGTATAACACCCGAGGTTCTTCATCGTTGTCATAGTACCCCATTGACAGCAAACGGCCACTTTGTCGAGCCATGGCTGCTGACTGAGACTGATGGAGAGAGAGACGGAGGGGGACTAAGTACCACATTGTAAAAATACTGTTACAAGTAATACAAATTTTAACTTAACAAGACTCAAAATGTTCTCAAGTATCAAAAGTACAATTATTAACTCAATTAGATCCATAATCGATTATGCCCCCAGGTTCACTGTGGTCATTTAATTGTATTTGTTATGAATGTTCACCACTTGAGAACAACATAAACTTATTATTGCCTAAATCATGTTTTGTTAAAGGTATTATTTCAGTTGAGGCTTACATGATTCATATTACTTCACTAGGTTGTGGTTATCAAATTACACACCTGGAGTGGAAAACTATTCCAGCCTCAGGAGTACTGGTTGACTTCTGGGACTAAAATATGTCATAAACTGTTATGTGTAATCTGTTGTGTGCTCTGAACCTATGGCATACTAATAGGTAACACAAATAGACATACACAATGCATAGATAGTGTGGGGATCTGGGGGCCCAAAGGGGCTCTTCAGCTCAGTTTTGCACTGGGACCAGTCAATCCGGCCTTGCCATTCCTAAATGTCCTTGTAGCTGAATATATACAGTATGATTGATACATTTATGTTTTCAAGAGTGAAATCTAAATGCTAACTGAAGCCTTCTCCCAACCAGATTTCATAAAGTTATTTCTTACTTTGTGACATTTACTCAAAGCTGTCTTCTATCAGTGTTTATCATATGCTATATGGATATATACTGTACTTATCAATCAAACTTATATTAAGTGTGAAAACATTCTACATATAATTGTCCCATAATATAGACCTCTGGTTGAAAGTCATTGCCAGATTTTAAGTCATCAATGTGTGTGAGTCAGGCTGATAACTGACAACTTACTTACATAACTTCATGAGAAATCAGCGGAGGGTAAAGAAAGAGTTTAAATATTCCATGGCTTGGTAGGCATGGGAAATAAACTGTGGATGAACATGACATGAACTGTCTGCAGAAAGCTACAAGCAGAATAACAGTGATGTTACATTCTATTCAGTCATAAACAGAAGCAGAATGGAGAACTAGAACCCTGGTGTTCTGTATTCTGTGCAGTACCCTTTACTCAAGTCCTGCCCCGTACTCCTGAGGTACTTGTGCTTGAGGATAATACTGTATGCTACATTGTGCATTTTAGTGGGATATACAGAACGTTTTGGGTCTCCACTACATTATTTGACTGGTTACTCTACAGATTCAGATGCTTCATACAATACATGAGATCAACTTAAAAATATGATAAAGTTAGCATCACCTCAAAGTGGCAATAAAAGAATGTAAATTTCTACATTACAATTATTGCACTCAAAAATGTACTAAAATACATAAGTAAGACGTATTTAAAGTAAAAGTACTTATTAAGTAGAATGGCTCGAGTGAAAAGTGGAAATACAGTACCAACCAAATAGATTTTTTTTCAACAAGTAAACCAAAATGTTCCCTATTTAATAGCATATATATATATATATATATATATATATATATATATATATATATATATATATATATATATATATATATATATATAGTATATATATATATATATATATATATGTATATACATATATATATATATATATATATATATATATATATGTATATATATATATATATATATATATATATATATGAGGTATATATCTTGTCTTGATGTATAATCAATAATAAGTATTGAGGGAAGCATAGTATGTAAAAGTAGAGATGAAACTTTTTTCCATTGTTGTTTTTTTTGATGTATGATTCACTGCACTGTTCTCTTTTGCACTACCACCATTGTACACAGTCTACCATAGCACCTTATAACTCTTTAAATTTCTGGGAGTGATTTTGATGTATGTGAGATATATGTGTGTATGGGTGTCTGTTGTGTTACAGTTGTCTAAGCTACTGGATGCCTAAAATTTCCCTCGGGGTGAATAAATTATCCATCTATCTATCTATCTATCTCCTGGTACCTAATCATGATGACTCACAGAAATTAATAAAAGAATAAAATTTTAAAAAAAAATAAATAAATAAAAATAGCCTATATGAATGTTTTTATATTGGGGTATTGCTCATTTCTAATTAAGGATCTGAATACTTCTTCCACCATTGTCTGTTGTGATCCTTCAGACGAGTCAGTATGTGAAAGCCCAAGTCTGAGATGTGTAACAGGACATACCTTTTTTTCTAATCATGTTAATGTGTGCACCAGTGTTCAGGTTTGCTAAATCAGAAACCATTTATTTAAATCATAAACCATATCAAAGAAGCATTTATTTTCACATTAACACATTCAGTATGCACATTTAATTATAGAAATGATGTATCATCACAAGTAACTTTAAGTGTTTACAGAGTAATAACAATTAAGCAGAATTACTTAAACGATTGGAGCCAGAATTACAGTTAAATTATTGAGTAATTAATTTTATACCATTATTGTGAACCTTGACCTTTGAAAAGTTGGCTGCCTCTTTCTCCAGTGAGATCAATGGTGCTAGTATTTCTTAAAATCAAGACTACATTTTTCATAACCTCCCACATCTTCTTCAATTTAGCAGATAAACACATAGGATGTCATTTTTCTGCCACTTTTGAAATCTTTACATCATCTAAGTGGATTAATGGGACACATTTGTGTTTTAGATATCTTTTACTTGTTTCATTTTGATTATTAGTTTACCCCTTTCCCCTTTGTCCTCAATGTTTTTAGTCCATGTGGTGTTACTCCCTTTCCATCTTAAGGACCACAATGGAAACAAGTCTTTGGGCTTTATTGTGTTTTTATCCTTTTGAACACCTCTTGTTGATTGTTGTTCAATAAAGTTTTCATTCATTCATTCATTCAACAAATGTCAAACCTCATTTGACAGATTTATTTGTCATAAAACAAAACTTCCTAACATCTGGTCTCCGTTATTGCATATGTGGGCGGTTTTGGTTTTGTCTTTCCCTTTAGCAGACAGGACTAATGGGCACACCCCTCTTGGGTTTATAGGGCTTTTTCATGGTAACCATAGTGATGCAGTCTATGATTGGACAGACGCTGAGGCACAGAGTGCAGCCCGTGCAGCTGTCAGTCACCATGGGAAGGTGGGTCTCTGGGTGGAATGTTATAGCCTGGAAAGACAGTAAGCACATCATGTTACAGAACTGAGGCAGATAAGTCTTAAAAATGTGTTTAAAATGTTGTGACAGACAGACGGACCGACATACCTGGTATCCAGAGTCATTGCAAGTCATGTAACATTTTCCACAGTTGATACACATCTCCTCATCTATCAGAGCCTGGACCTGAGAACACAGGGGAAGGTCATGGTTATCACCCGTTTTATTACTTTTTATTTTATTAAAAAAAAAAAGTATTACTACTCAAGATGCAGTAACACTCAGACACACAGGCAGGGACTTATTGTTTATCTGTGGAGTTCATTGATAACTGTACTAATATTGTGACTTTATATAAGACAAAAGCAATCTCTGGTAGAGGCTGCCTTTGATTTGCTATCTATAGATGATTACCACATCATCACATTGGTTATCCCAAACACTCTGCCTACTGAAATCAGACACGCCGCATCATTAGCACCTTCAAAATCCCTTCTTACAACTTTATTTTATTGGAAAGCATTTATGAATATGTAATATGTACCTGTATAATTCTCAGAATATAAAATGGATATAATGTGTGAGAAAAGAGGGTACCTGCTCCATGTTGCTTAGATCTTGGTATGCTCCAATGTGGCGCAGCGCTCTGGCTATCACGTCCTACACACAAAACACAGATGCCTACTTGGTTAAAAAGTTATTTCACAGAACAAAGCACAATACGTCCAAAGGAAACACGAGCGTATGCCACACCTTGACAGCAGGGACGGCTTTGTGGGGCGTGTTGACCTGGCGGATGTCGGCTTTTATCACGTCATCATTGTTGTTTCTAAGCTTTTTCTTGTATTCGGCGATGGCGTCTGTCCTCTGCTGGAGGTATGGACCAAAGCTAGGGAGGCTCTAAACACACACACACACACACACACACACACACACACACACACACACACACACATAAAATAACACACACACACACACACACACACACACACACGTTTCGAGAAAGCATTAGTGTTAGTCTAAACACTCTGTATAGGTTGTTGATTCACTCCTCCGTTCCAACATTCAGTGATGTTGAAATGAACTGAAATGAAATATTAGTTTTATTTGTTGACCCTACTAGATTGCGTTTTAGGTTTTAAAAGGTCCCATGGTGGTTCACATGGTGCTCTTTGGATGCTTTTATATAGACCTTAGTGGTCCCCTAATACTGTATCTGAAGTCTCTTTTATATAGACCTTAGTGATCCCCTAATACTGTATCTGAAGTCTCTTTTATATAGACCTTAGTGATCCCCTAATACTGTATCTGAAGTCTATTTCCCAAAATTCAGCCTTGGTGCAGAATTACAGCCACTAGAGCCAGTCCCACAATGAGCTTTCCTTAGGATGTGCCATTTCTGTGTCTGTAGCTATTGAGGAGGAGAGACCTTGAGGCCTTGACCAACTGCCACTTTGCTCGTTTGAAAGCCATGATGTCTCTCTCTCTCTCTCATGGGTGGGCCAAATTCTATGGTTGGGCAAAGCAGAGAAAGGGGAGGTAACCTTGCTCCTTATGACCTCATACGAGAAGATTCCAGATTGGCCCATCTGAGCTTTCATTTTCTCAAAGACAGAGCAGGATACCCAGGGCTCGGTTTACACCTATCACCATTTCTAGCCACTGGAGGACCATAGGCAGGCTGGGGGAACGGATATTAATGTTAAAAAACCTCATAGAGTGACATTTTCATGCCATGGGACCTTTAAGAAAAAGGCTCAAGGGCCTTGAACCCTTCTAGCGGGCTCAGAAAATAAAGAAAATGGTTCATGAAGCTTAATTCATGTCTTTTATTTACTTCTTCTACATACGTAGTGGTGCCAATGGCAGCAGAAGTATGATTAGTATAATACTAATAGTAGTATTATAAGTAGTAAGAAGTGGTACCTTTCCCACTAAGTCTTCCAGTCTGGGAACAGGTTTTCCCTTCTGATGTCTCTCTGTTGGAGGAGACTGACCGTCCCAGTCCTTCAGCTCCAGGCTCTTCAGGTACAACAAGGCCTTCAGACCTGAACACACATATCCACCATAATGGTATTATCCTATAGTTTAAATATCCATAAGTAGAAGCATCTAGATACATTGGACCATTTTTAGTTCAGTGGTTGGTTCAGGAGGGTCGAGAGCATACAAAGTGTGTGTACATAACTTTTCAGACCTTTATAAAAACATAAAATCAATCCTCCATGTTAATACAGACTTTAGCTCACAGAGTTCGTCCTGTTGAGATAAACAAGGAACAAATAAACCGGCCCCATGGGTTACAGTTTGAGATTTCCAAAAACTAGGAATATTACATCTTAATGCTAAATGCATGCATTCAAATGTTTAAAAGAAGGCAGTAACAGTTCACAGCATTTTCAAATACAACTAGAGTAGAGACTTTGTCATTATTGCTCTTTTGTTGTTTTAGGGTCAAATACATTAGATTTGCTTAATGTCTTTAGCATGCAGTAACAAGTTACATACCCACACAGTAATCCTCAATCACTGTGAAGTCCTGGTTCTGTATTGCACTGCACACCTGTGGGAATCAGACACAGGAAGACAAACAGACATCAACAAAAATGTTTCTTTCTAAGAATCACTGAAAAAATGTAGGATGTAGGAGAATAGTAAACGTAATGTAGTAAAAGATCATCTACAGTGTTGTTAAACAGTAAAGGGAATTAGATTAACATCTTAAGAAAGAAATTGATTCATCAATTTCACTAAACTGCATCATATTAACATTGACTGACTGATTTCTAGAGTGCATGAGTAAACCATTACTTCAGTCTCACCCCGTTAGGTGTGGCAGTAATATTATCACCTGTAACACTGAGGCTCCGGCGTGAAGAAACTGTAGCCCACTCTCTGCTGAGTCGATACCTCCGGTGGCCAGAATTGGAAAACCAGGAATTGCTCTGGCAATTGCTGATACTGCTCTGAGAGCGATGGGTCTGATGGCATTACCTGCACACATTGTTAATATTTTCAAGAGCTTAGGAGAAGCAACTCACTAGTGTACCTCATGTCACTTTAATTCATTCAGTCACTCACTCAAGGATCTTTTAAAGAATAATACGAGTTTATTTTCATGTTACCTACAAATCGTACACCTAAAAGTCTATCTATCGTTATGTTACTATCACATGGCAAGGCAGAAACTCTTCATTCATGTTGCATTTACACTCCAGCCATCATATGGGCTTGTGTGTGTGTTTGTTTGTTGTCAATCTGTATTTGTATGTGTTACTATCTATTGTATCTAATTAAAGAGGGGCCAATTTCACTCAGTACTTGAGTTTACTCATGATGATGAGTAGCCCTCAGCCTGCGAAAATTGTTCAATAATGTCTTCTTTGGCTCTGCAAAGAGTGTTCCAAACAATAATAAAAAGGCCCTGATGATGTCATCTGGGTTGTCTCAACTTGGGCTTGAACACTACACATTTTATAACAGAAAGCCTGCGTTATGAACTGGAGGTGTTTACCAGACAGAGATGTTCTGGTGAAAAACGCAATGAAGATGCATTATGGGAAGTGTAGGATCTAGCGTTTTTGGAGCTCGACCCACATCGGGGATTAAAATAAGGATATTGTGGCGTCTTCTCTTCATTTGTGTGCAATACGTGCAAAACTGTAAGTGACAGTTAAAAGGGATGGTGTACGTGTTTGTATGTCCTTACCAGAGACCCCTCCATACGTGGTGCGTTTGTCTGTTCCAACACTCGGCCAGGGGGAGCCGTCGGCCTTCAGTCCCATCAAACCTGAGACTGTGTTGGTGGCTGTTACTCCATCTGCTCCACCTATAAAACAAAGCAACAATAACAATGATCATAGACATTCATTACACACATGTTAATTATTTGCACTATGCAATGTAAAAATACAGTAGGCTAAATGATGTGGAGGAAAGACAAAGAACTGAGCGTGGTGCAAAAAAGTGTGTTTACCTTCATGAGCAGCCTTGGCGATGTCGACAATATTGGTCACATTTGGTGTCAGTTTGGCAAAGAATGGAATGGAAATGGCTGCACGCACCCAGCGACAGATGTTACGCACCAACACCGGGTCCTGTTGACAATGACACATAAAAAACACAAACATGTCAATACACAAACAATTTATCAAATTAAATTGTTCATTTTTTAAAGATTACACTAAATGGTTGTGTGTGTGTGTGTGTGTGTGTGTGTACCTGTCCACAGGCCAGACCCATTCCTCTCTCCCCCATCCCATGAGGACAGGACAGGTTCAGCTCCAGTGCATCTGCTCCTGATTCCTAAACACACACATTTTTATATTCCACACCTCGACAAGCCACACACTTTGTAACATGTAAAAATAATAATTACACAGTAGTTATAATGTGCAGTACATTCTGTAAATGGGGAAGATTATGTTACTGGTATGTAATATTTCTTACCTCTGCCATCTTGGCTAGTTCTGTCCAGTCTTCCTTGTTGTAACTACACATTATACTGGAGATCACCACCTGACAGAGAGACAGGGAAATCTTCATTTTCAAATGTCCAAAACCAATGTGAGAGAGTGTCAAACCCTTTCTTCCATCCATCGCACATAATATTTCAGACACAAAGACTTGAAAATTGAATCTCACTATGGTGTTAGATCAAGAAAATAGTTTCACAAAATAGATTAAAATAGATTTGTCAGGCGGTCACC
Source organism: Perca schrenkii (assembly GCA_025617405.1). Lineage (NCBI taxonomy): Eukaryota > Metazoa > Chordata > Actinopteri > Perciformes > Percidae > Perca > Perca schrenkii. Next base: position 7,150,424 of record CM046798.1, on the reverse strand, counting down.
ACGACAGATAGATCTACATCGACATGTAAATAGGTCTGCTTTTTTGTAACATAATAGGTAACCTTTGGCCTGTTGTCAATTATAATCGTGTTCTTAACAGAGTCAAGACAAAACTTTGTCCATGAAGAAACAACGTGACAGAAAACTTACATTATTAGGGAAGTCCCTCTTCAGCTCGGCGACTGACAGACACCAGTAGGCTGCTGTCTTTTCACTGATGAGCTCAATGTTGAGGAAGGAGCCTTGACCTGGTCCAAACAAATGACCTGAGGTGGTGCCACGCACAATACGAGGAGAAACGTTGGTCACCAGATCCTGCAGACACACATTTATAGAGGCCAATCACAGAGACAGTGGTGGCTGTGGAAAGCTAACTGTTTTTTTTACTGGGTTGGTAAATGGAGTCAAATTCCAGTTCCATGTCATGCATGTAAGTTTGCATGTTTCCATTAATTCCAACATATTACCTATAAAGCTAATACAAAAGGCATTCCCTGAAACATGACAGACACAACAATTAGTCAATTAATCAGAAATCAATTGGCAATCATTTTTATAATCAGAGGTGGGCCGTGCTCTGCTGGCCAAGAGATTGTCAGAATCAGAAAATTATTTTCACCCCCTGAAGAAGGCTGTCTGTGCCGCTACGCGTGGGTTGCTTCTCACTATGTCTTTTAAATTTTCTATTATGAAATAGCCAGTAAAATAAAGGATTTTTAAAATTTTTTGAAGAAGAGTGCTTTGGATTTTTATTTAATTTTTTACACTTAATTGAATTCCCGACCCCCAAAGACCACCTTCAAACATCTGATTGAATTTCCTGAGCACCCTGGACTTTTTTGTCTTTCCAGAAAATTATATATTTTTAATTATAATCAAATTTCAAATTTGCCCTGTTTGCTCTGTTGGGCTGTATTCTTTGACAGGCCAAAGCCTTCTAGCTGGCCCAGCCACCTACGTCGGCATTTTCGGACCAGTTAGTATACGGGGGCCGAGAAGCAAAACTAGCTAGCATCACATACCCTTAGCAGTAACGTTAGTTCAAGTTCGTTTCGAGTTTTAGATGTAAGGTCAATGAAAGAAAGGTGGATGTACTTTTTCTTCAAACGATGAGCAGCTTTTGTAAGTTTAATGGATGTTTCTGCATTTTAGTGAAATGATTTTAGTAGCTATTACTGCTTGCTTTAGATTTAGTTGCTGCTGGTGTTTAAGGTTTGAGCAGTGTCAGTGGCCGCTGTGTCCTCGTGTGTGTGTGCGTGGTGGCATGTGTGTGTTGTTGAGCCCCAGCAGCTTGGCTGGAATTTGTGGGGGAAGCCTGTTGATCGCTTATTGTGTAATTTGTGTTTTTGATTGTTTTGTGGTCGTCGTATGAGTAAATGTGACCGGATGTTGTGTTTTTTTTTGTTTTGTCCTTTGGTAATAACATTAATTTTGACTATATGTGATGCAGCATCCTGCCATACTGCGTAAAAGGGATGGCTTCAGTCACCGTGTATTCATGTCTCTGAAATAGTGTATTAAAACCCTCTAGGTGTTGAGCCTTGTGTTAAATTACTTTATTCCACATGATAATGTCCTAGTGTCATGGTGAGGGTAATTTTAATTTTTTTTAATTGCTGTAGGATAACACTGAAGGGCCCAGGTGTAAAACGTTTATAATGAATTGATTACTTAGTTGATCTTTTTAAGCAGAGAGTCAGAAAATAACCCTGGTACCAGCTTCTCAAACGATATTAATAATAAAAAAATGTATAAGCAACTTTTCAAAACAAAGTTACAAAGTGCTTTACATGGTTGACCCAGGATTGATAGAAATATGAATATTTGCTGATTTTCTTGGTCAACCAAATTACTGGCAGACTTATCAGTCAAATTAATTGTCGATGCAGCCCTACACTATTTTGCTACTTTTTTTTGGATGTTACCATCTCTGTTAGATATCAAGCACTGCCTTGTAGACATACCTGTGAACTATAAATAAAGCTGCAACAAACTGAACAAAGGCTCAAATTAAAATAGCCACACTAAAATGGGTAAATGGCTATAAAAGTGGGTTCCAGAAGGTTCGGCCACATTCAGATACTGTAAAGTTGGTTCTTTTTGTAAGTTACTAATTTCTTTTTCTTTTTTTTAAACTTTTTTTTACATTTCCAAAATGTACAATAATATTTCCCTTTTTAGTGTCTGCTTCGGTGAAATGTATTAGACCCAAAATAGCTTTAGGGTTTGCCCCCTAGGCTTTTTATAAAAATACTAGAAATCACTTATTTTTGAATTATTTGTGCAACTATATGTGCTGCTTGCTTGGTACTTTACAGTGTGTGTGGGTCTGTGTGTGTGTGTGTGTGTGTGTGTGTGTGTGTGTGTGTGTGTGTGTGTGTGTGTGTCTGTGTTTACTGTTTTAAACCATCTCCGACTGTACTAGGCTTTTTCTAAAAGTACTAGAAATCACTTAGTTTTGCATTATTTTTGCAACTCTATGTGCTTGCTTGGTACCTTACATTTTGTGTGTGTGTGTGTGTGTGTGTGTGTGTGTGTGTGTGTGTGTGTGTGTGTGTGTGTGTGTGTGTGTGTGTGTGTGTGTGTGTGTGTGCGTGTGCGTGTGCGTGTGCGTGTGTGTGTGTGTGTGTGTGTGTTTACTGTTCCAAAGATTCTAAACCATCTCCGACTGTACCTTATCCAGTCCGAATGTCTTTGTTAAAGCGAAGCCCCATCCTTGTTCAAAAGCTCTTCTGATCATAGCTGTGCTGGTGGTGGGAGGGGCAGATGCCAGGCCGAACGGGTTGGGAAACTTTATCCCACACATCTCAACGCTGATGTCCACCTGATCTATAGCACTGTAGAACAACGGCAGCTTCGGAACTGGGTCCACTGTCTGTCCGTGCAGGGACTGTATAGGAAGGGAGATATATAGAAATATATCACTCACATCATTAATATTGTATTCATGGAGTTAGGCCTGAGATAAAATCATCATGATGTACTAGGTCCCAGTACTCATGACTGTGGTGGTACTCAGAGTGAATAAGGATAATGAAGCTCTTAAACTTTACAGTCAACATCACATTCATGAACTGCGTTGAAAGAAGATCTAACATGTACATTTAAACGAGAAACAAATACTGTATAGAAAATCATTTGGTATTGCTTATTACATTAAAAAAGGCTTCTGATGTCGAAGTTCCAACTGCATATAAACATACCACAGCACAATAACATATGTCAGGTATGCACAGAGTACCTGAGAGGTTAATTTTGTCATTTCAAATGCTTATATATTTGTATAATAACTCCATATAAACTGTAAAATCTTTTTATATGTTTGTGTAACTTTAGGTAAGAGATAAATACAGTAGGTTATCTCTGTTCAGCTGAAGCTGAGCTTGTAAGGAGACAATGGGACAGCTGGACCCATTTTTGGGTCCAACAAACGTGTGTTGAATGAACCAGACTTTACTAAGAATTGTCCTGTGTCCTGATTTATTTATTTATTCTTCATCTGGTCTACAGCAGACCTTTCAAATTAAATGGAATAAAGGATCTAAAGAAAATGGTGTGGCACACTATGTAAGGCCTATGTGACTTCTTAAGAATGAACTACAAATTCTAACCAAGATGACACATATGTGTCTTAGCTCCCTCTCACTCATGGCAGCTGTATGAGATCTGTATGCATCGCTGGATTGGAGAGACTGAAGATTTACCTGAATGTATCTGTGAATGTGCCATGAAGCCTGTTTGCCATCGTTCACTGATTCCACCGTGGTGTTCGCCAAACCAGCAATGTCTCCTCCTGCAAACACCCAGGGCTCACTGGTCTGCATGGTGTCGGTGTTCACCTCTGGAGTACCCCAGCGGGTCATCTTCACAGGAGCCATGGCCTCACTCACTACACACAGACAAAATATGGATCAGGTTACGTATGAAAACAGGTCATCATCGCTGTTGTTCTGCAATAACTTACAGCAACAAATTTCTACAAATATGAAAAGCTCAAAGACTTAATTTCTGTAATGTAACAAACATATACATATATATTTTGTAGTTAGTCGGTCAGAGTTTGGAAGATTGTGGCAAGCCATACTGATTGATAACATCTACGAAAGTCATCCTGTGTTCAACAAATGCAATACAACATATCAACAAACAAAAAAAACTGAAAAAAAATACACAAACAGATACCTTTCACAAACCAAAGAAAGATTTATAAAACATCTTCAGGTTCATATTAGTTCAGGGCAAAGCCAGAAGGCTAACTGTTAGCTGCTACTCAGCTAATTGGTTAATTACCTCGAGGCTCGTTGAGCATAGAACCAAAGGCACTGATGATGTAATCAGCCTTGAGCCTGACAATTTGGTCCTCATCTTCCTTCCAATCGCCCTCCTCAGTCTGCTCGGTGCGACAGAACTGTAACCCGGCAACCCGACCGTTCTTCATGATGACTTCACGAGGAGACAGGAAGGGCAGGAACTCACACCGCTCCTCCTTAGCCAACTCCATCTGACAGAAAAAAAAACAACAACATGTATTCAAGATTCTCTATGTTTCCATCTGCCTGCATATCCATCCATTCCTCATCCGTACCTCCTCGGGAACAGCCCTGATGTTGGTGAATCCCTTCCTGAAGCAGACGTAGACTCTCTTGGCTCCACAGCGAAGAGCCGAGGTGGCGCAGTCAAACGCAGTGTCGCCGGCCCCCAAAACTATCACCATACCTCTGATCTCTGGCAGAGAGGAGCGGCACTGACACATACCTGGACACAGTGAGGCCGAGACAGAGACACATGGCTGAAACTCTGTGAACACTGACTATACAAGATATAAGACAATTCATACAAACATAATGTTGCATATGTTAGCATGCATAGACATATGCATACTTTTGTGTTCTTCTATTGTTAAATGTGTCTAAACTCTGTTTTATAGTGATTTTTACATTCATTTAAGTTCATTTTATTTCATGTATGAGATGTATTTATTGTATGTATTTTAATAGTTACAAATTTTATATTAATACTCTGTACTTTCTGTTTTAATTTGAAAAGCCTAAACAGGGACAGGGGTTGCAAATTAGTCATGGCTATAAACCTGTATGCATGGCATCTACTTTGTATTCTTTATAAAGCAATGTTCTATGCATTTGTCCATGCCAAATAAACGTTAAATAATAATAAAAAAATAAAAATAATAATAAATAATATGGCGACGTGAGATGTTCTCTGACTCGAAAAATATACTTTTCAGCACTAAAAGATTTTTTTTAACTTTTGTCCGATTTCCTATTCATACCTACATATGTTTGTTAGTTGAAGTGATGTCACCAGCGAAACCGCTGTGTGTGTGTGTGTGTGTGTGTGTGTGTGTGTGTGTGTGCGTGTGCGTGTGTGTCTGTGTGTGTGTGTTCACCACAGTACCTTTCTTGCTGGCTGAGGCCACCATGGGCAGAAAGTCTTTAGAAGTGAAGAAACCTTGATCCATAGTTAAACTCTGGAAAATTGGAGCTCTGTTGGCCTGAGGGAGACCTGCAGACACACACAGACAAATGCATTGTAAGAAATAAAGAAATATTGTGTATTTTAAAATACGGTACGATTGTCAATGGCTCCATTATGACTTTGAGCAATTAAACAAACTTAAAAAGCGAAGACTCACAAAGATTTTCTGTATCAAACCATGTTTGCATAACAGTTGAACCCACTTAAACACACACATGGACATATTGTGCAATAGTTACAGATGGATTAAAAGGTGTCAAACCCCAATAAATAAAGGTTTGCAATGCACATAGGCTACATAAGGACAAATGCAAAGCTATTTTCTGTCATTAAGAGGCGCTCACCAATCCCGATGAAGACAGATTTAAATCCTTCCTCTTTCAGGGACGTCAAAGTCATTCCATTAACACCTAGACCCTTCTCACACACCACCTGGTTTGTACACACACACACACACACACACACAGACACACACACACACACACACACACACACACAAAAACCCATTTAACAAGACTGTGTAAGGAATGAAATGATCAGAAAGGTCTTAACACATCCTTATTGTTGTCCTAATGTTCATGAATATATTTATATTTTCTGTCCAACATGGGACTGACAATAGATTTCAAAGGTTTGGGATCATATTTGAGTACACGTTGAGTCCATTGAGACGATCGACAACCAAAACAACAGAAAGAGAAGACAACCAAAGACTAGATAAACAAACAAGTATTTAAATACTCTGTGTATTACAACATTTTACAGTATGGACACTAAGGGCACTTCAAAAATGATGTGTGAGTAAGACAGGAGTTTCATACCTTGACTCCCAAATCCTTCATCAGCTCTATTTCAAACTGGACGACCTCATAGGGAAGCCGGAACTGAGGGATTTCTGATGTGCTACAGGGAGGCAAACACATTTGTTAAATGTTGAATGTGTTTAAAAAATTACTGAAAATGTAGTTGCCAAGTAACAAAATAGTCAGATGATCTTGTCAAACTTTGTCAAAGATTTTGCTGGATTAATGCCAAGTTTGTTTTCATTTTTGCAGTCATTGAGGATTTATGTTTTTTTATTTCTCAGAATTTGCTGTATCTTTAGCCCTGCTTTGTCTAATTATGTGTGTAAAAGTCCTGACTTAAAACTAATTAACTATCAAATCCTTTTGTTGATACAATATAATATCATACTATATAAAGTCTCTTATATCATACTTAACAATCTTTGATATGATATGATAATGATTATGATGATGACAACGACGACGAGGATAATGATATTTTACCTTAGGCCTCCAATGTACTTCTGTTTCTCAAATATGGTAATATTATCATATCCAAGACGGGCCAGGAAGGAGGCACAGCTGACTGATGCTGGGCCACAACCAATTAGAGCTATAGGGGCGTGGTAAGACTCTGGCATCTCATTGGCTGGTGGCAGGTCAGGATTTCTGATCTGAGGGATTCCCATCTTGCTAAACACCTAGGAAGAAAGAAGCACACACGCATATTTGAAATAATACACTTGTCAAGCCCTTTAATAGACTCGTAGACATTCATATCGTAACAATGATATACATAACTCTCAACACAACATGGCTGACTTTGAAGTGAGCCTATGCACCTCTTGCTGAACAGTGGCCACAATTGGCAACAAAGGGACGATGATTTATTTTTATAATATATTGTACTGCTTGTTCAAGTAGAAATGACTCTATAGTTAATTGCCCACTTACAAGATTAATCCTCAGCTTTTGACTCCAACTGAAAATTTAGCAAAATCCATCCAAAAATCCAATCCACCGAGGACAGTAATTGTAGTTGAAAACACTATACGGACCTTCGTTTAAGATTATTTCATCAAACTATAATGTCCAATGCTCAAGAATCATAAATTCAGCACACTGACTCCATGATGCCAGTTACATAGCTATCTATCTAAAGCCTATATTAACTAAGCTATGTTCATATCAGACCGAGTAAGGCTGTATCAGTAAAAACCCTGAATGTGCTTAATTGACCAACGGTGCTTAGGAATATACTTTTCATTTAAAAGAAAGATATTACAAGTTACATGTTGTTGCTTTAACATTAACCTTAATGTAATACAAATCATTTTTTAAACCCAAGTTTAGAGTAAGAGTTTTTAAGACACTGCTGTATGGTTAGGGTTAGGAATTACAGAAACAATTATTATTTTTTGGGGCATTTTTTAGACATTTTATTTATACAGGACAGCTGACGACATGACAGGGGAATGACATGCAGCAAAGGGCCACAGGTCAGAGTCGAACCCATCGAGGCGTTAACCTCTATAGATGGGCGCCTACTCTACCAGGTGAGCTAGCCAGGCGCCCAGAAACAATTTGTCATACATTTTATACTTATTATTGACAGCTATACATGTTGTACCTCAGTAGCAAACTGCTGTAGCCCTCCGATATTAATGGGTCCCTCCTCAGAAGCATACAAGTTGCAGCCGCCCACACACAGCTCTGATGTGGGACACACCATTCCACAGGTCAAACCCAGGGGGTTGTCAGAAAGGATGGCTCGCGCTGACCCATAGTAGTTCTGGTAAACACACACACACACACACATAGATACACACAAACATGAATGATAAAATCGTAACATAAATACTACTTATAATTTTCTGTATATTTAACTATACTTATATTTTTGTTCTTAAAATCTTCGAAACCATCTTCCACGGCATTGAACTGTCAAAATGGCCGTGTGTATGGATGCATGAGTGTGTTTGTGTGTATATACAGTATTTTGCGTTACCTTATTAGAGATGCTTGTAATAAATGACTTTATGTCCAGGTTAGTAGGGCAGCTCTTCTGACAGGGAGCATCCACACATTTTAGACACCTAAATACAGAGTTTACTTTTATTTAACAGTTTAAAACTAAGTTATGAAAAATCATTGTTCCAGACTAGTCAAAGAAAGCAGCAAGCATCACGGCAACTATAATGGGAAGTCAACAATGTACAACTTTGTTTTTATTCGAATGCACTGCTGTCGGCCACGGGTTTTCTATTTGATGTTATCACTGGAAATATCACCATCAGTCAACAAAAATTAAATCTTTTAAATATACAGCTTTTACTTGTGGACAATCTGTAGCCTGCTAAACGAGAGTGAGTTTGTGAGATTGGGTGTGTGTTACACGTCAGTTGAAAGTGTTATTTTATCTTTTGTAAAATAGCGAAGTCATTCATTCTCACCTCATTGCTTCCCGTAGTGCTCCGCGCTCGCTCAGCGTTGTGTGTTTGATATCGTCAAAGTTGTTCTCTAACTTCACACAAGACTGAAGAGTGGAGGAAACAGAATAAGTTATTAACAACAAGTTATTTAAAGGAAACGGGGACAAGAGGAGAAAAAAAAGTGACAGACGTGGAGGAAGAAAACATTGATCAAATGCTATCGACTAAACCACACAACCAAAGCAAGTGTGTGTGTCTTTCTGTGTGTGTGTGTGTGTGTGTGTGTGTGTGTGTGTGTGTGTGTGTGTGTGTGTGTGTGTGTGTGTGTGTGTGTGTGTGTGTGTGTGTGTGTGTCTGGTATACTTACATTACAGTTATGTTCAGGGTTTCTCTTCCAGTGTTTCTTTTCTTTCTTTTTGCTCGCTGTGGATATAATTGGAGCATGACTCTTCACCCTGGGATTCAGAGCCAGGATGCTCTGTAGAAAATAAGGGAAAATACCGTAGATCAAAACATCTAAAAAAAAAAACAACCTCTTGATTGTTAGACTCCGATAGACACAATAGTAATTGTACTATATGATTGTTAGACTCTGTAAGTACTTGTGCAAACTGTTGATGATGATTATAACAATGAATTGTTGAGATCTGTTTAATACCGCCTCGTCTGACTAGTTTGGAGCTTGCTTTCTTAACTGGATATATAATTCTGTTGTAACAATATGTTAGTATGGGACACAATTTGTTTCTTCATTTCTGCTCTTCATACCGCGGGTCACATAACCTCAGAGCATTGACCTGGCAGTTCGTCATTATCTTATCATCTTGACCCCAACCATTCAAACAAGCAAACTTCCTAGAATGCGCAATAGTTTCAGTAGATTTCCCAGCATATCCCTCTGGGCTATAAAGACAGATACCAGTAGTAGTTCATGAGTAACAGGTGGAAAGCAACTTTTAAAGTTTCACACTTGTTAGCATTTGTGAACCGGACTTTGGGGGATTTTGTTCTGCTGTTCACTCGTATGAATGACAATAAATTTGATCTTGAATCTTGTTCATTTTGAATCCTCTTGAATTATTCCTCTACTTTTTAGTACTTGGCGATCAAACTGATGTTTCTACAAGTAGAGTAAGGCTTTTTGAGTTTCTATAGGCAGCAAAGTAGCCCCTTGTTAGGCCTCAGATTATTGTTCTGTCTAAAGTTATGGAGGCTAATCCCCAAACTAAACCAAAACAATCATATTTGTATAAAAATCCCTCCTTAAAGTGCCTAAAGATTGTTTGTTTGAATTTGCTGATCAACATCATTTATTATATAACATAGAAAACGCACACCGAGAGTTGTAGTGAGGTGCTATTCACTGTAAGTAGACTTGAAAGCAGGAAAAAAAGTGTTGCACAACTCTGGCTCCATATGGATTTCTCTTTTAAAGGTAACGTTTCAGCCCCTAGGCCCGGGGCGCCCAAACCTTTTTTAAAGAGTGCCAGATTTGATAATGTGAAGATGCTCGGGGGCCAATGGTCCCTTCATCACTGAGGTCATTAAAGAATGCAAGTTACATAAATATGCAATGATCTATAACGATTTTTATTTTCATTCTCACAATTATCTTCTTTTTTTTAAATGGCAATGTAACCAAATCAACGCCAATCAAACGTGAACATATCTAAAATAAACAAAAACTATTCTGCTTTACTTTTACATCTGTAATCAGATAACCAGCCATACTGTATGGAATACCTTAAACTTGAAGTTGATAAATATCTTAACCTCATTTTTAACATGATTTACTGTAAATATTGCAAAGTTTGTTTACATTTAAGCTTACATATGACTCTTGTCTTGTCCTGGGCCATGATTGGCCCCCGGGCCGGACTTTGGACATGCTTGCCCTAGGCCTTGGTCAAGATCAACATATGAGGGGCACTTTTTATTCCTACTTTCAATTGATTTATAGTGACTTTAAACTACTATGATATTTTTAAAAATATGTATACCACAGATTTATACTTAAATAATTTAATTAAATAAATAAAATTTTTTTTAACAATAACAAAATGTATAGGCTTACTTTTTCATTTGTATCCTTACATGACTTAAAATGAGTTTGTACCATAATGTGTGAATTTATATTATCAAGATTATTGTCAGATATGTTTTTGTATTGTGAGTTTGAGGTAGATTTCCCCTCCGCGCAAGGCTACTGGCCACCTGTAGATACACAGTATATGAAGAGAGTCTGAATAGAGAATCCTGTTCAAGAAACAGATACAACATAACTTACCTCAATGTCTGGAGGGTCTTTACTCAACATGATTCGGTCTGGTTTGGGAATGAAAGCTTCCGAAAGCTTTCTGAAGATCTTTTGGCTTTTGGATTAGAGGTCCGAAGCACTGTCCGGGACTGCTCCGCTCCCAAGTTCAACTATCTGAGAGCTGACCGTCCTTATCAGGCCACTGCTCTCACTGACCGTTACACAACAAACTGGCTCTTCAAGCCCCCATATGTTGTCTTTTCTCCGACTACTCAGTCGATAAGGAAGCTTATGTCATTCGCTGTGGATCGAAGTTCAGCGCAGCACTGGACAGCCGACTTGTTTCGTGGGTGCATTGCTCTTGAGCTCTGGTTAAATCAAACAGTAACTACAGTAAACTGGAAGGTCCAAACTCCACCCTGCATTGCATAATTTTCCTTTTAACTCCTTCCTGCCTGTCTCAAGGAGTCCAGTTTTCTCTTCCGGTTTCTATGCACACTGCTACAAGGCAGAAATGAAATTAAGATAGGACAGTTAATAGTATAAGGTTGTTTTTCTGCAATCCAAACTTAGGAGAGGCACTGTAGGGAATCTGTACTATTTGTATGGATGTTACTGTTTTTGTTGTTGTTGTTTTTATAAACACAGATAAAAAGTACCTTGAGGTCCAGATGGATATGTTGCAGGAATGGAGACAAATATCTCAGTGTTACCTCTTCATCCCTCTAATTGTCCCATCTCAGTTCTTCTTCATCTCACTCTTTGCTTTCCCTCGCATCCTGATTTCTTTCTCCTGCCTCTCATCTCTAGCCTCTCACTCTCCTCTTTCATTTTTCTCCGACTCTTCCTCAGTCTTCAAGTCTGCAGCATGTTTCTGTTGTTGCTCAAGCTGGAGAAAAAGGCACCTTTGATTGACCGTGTTGAAATGTAACTAAGTACATTTGCTCAAGTACTGTATGCTTAAAGTACAGATTTAAGGTACTTGCACTTTACTTACCCTTTTCTTTTTCATGCCACTTTCTACTTCTACTCAACTACATTTCAGAAGGAAATATTGTACTTTTTACTCCACTACATTCATCTGACAGCTTTATTTACTTCGCAAATTGAGATTTTTGCACACTGAATACATGTCGTTTATAAAATACAATCTTTTGTTATAAAGGAAACTACCCAACAATATAACGGCCTACAAGTCCAGCTGAAATGATGAGACCAACACAGAACTGTTTGGATCGTTTCCAGTTTCTAAAATGGGAGGATTTTTCTGCATTGAGTACTTTTACTTTTAATACTTTAAGTACATTTCCATGATGATACTTACATACTTTTACTTATTTAACACTTTCAATGCAGGACTTTTACTTGCAGAGTATTGTTACAGTGTGGTATTAGTACTTTTACTTAAGTACAGAATTTTACTGTATGGGGACAGTTCCAAAAAAGATGTGACAGTTTTCCTCAGTGCTATTACAAAATGAGCATTTAGACTCAATATCCTGTTTGTGTGGCATTAGTACTTTTACTTAAGTACATGAAATACTTCTTCCACCACTGCCCTTTGTCCCTTCTCTCTCACGTTCTATCAGCAGGCCCATCCAGCTGCACTGAAATACACTTTGTTTTATGTTGGAGGAGCTAATAAACAATTAATAAACATGAAGTGATATGTAGATCATGGCTAAAATATACCCGCTCTTACAGTCCAGATGGCTGTGTGAGTGTGCCCACAAACAGATGGATGTTAGAGATTAATTTAATTTATTTGCTAATCAAATTATAATCATCAATCAGACACTGCAGTTTTAAGGCTCAATATATATTCAGCCTGTTAAAGTCAACTTTTTAAAAAATTAAAAAGAAGTAACAGTTACATGCAGAATGTAGACTGATGAGTCAAGTTTCTTGATTTGGAAAAAATAAATTCATTAAAAAACCGACAAGGTCAATGACAAACACATCTAATTAATTTAGAGAAATATTCATATATCATATATATTTATATATATATATCCATCCAAAATGTTAATTGCAATGCTGCATTTTGTAATTGAAATAACAGACACTTTGCGTAAATGTTATAAACAAACACTTTATTTTGGTGTGTGCATATGTGTGTATTAAACGTCACTGAGATAGAGCATTGAGGCAGCAGTGGCAAGTAGGGCGACAGCAGAAGCCATGGCAACACCTAAACAACACAGAGGAGAATTAGGACAGTGCTCGCACAAACATGTACACACTCAAACCATACCTCTATGGTTGTAATGTCAAGCTGTACATTTGTAACTGAGTTTAAAAGTCAAACACTAAACAAAAAGGCTGACTGGTCCTGACTGGATGATGTAGCTACAGTACAGTACAGCAATTATCTTCACAGTGCATGCTGGGAAGAGGGCGGTTAAAAACAACCACTTAATCTTCCTGAAACATATTTCACTAACTCCACAGTCTACGTACTGTAAAACAGTAATATGTCGTGACTACCACAAGTTAACACTGTAGTCAAGAGACCATTTTAAAGAGGTGGCAGAAGGCTGTGTCACATTTTTGCTTTTCTTAGCAGTTATAATGATGTTATTTTAGTTGTTTTTTGGGGGCATTTTTAGGCCTTTATTTTCACAGGACAGATGAAGAAATGAAAGGGAGAGGTGGGAATGACATGTAGCAAATGGCCGCAGGTTGGAGTCGAGGAGTATACCTCTATATATGTGCGCCAGCTCTACCAACTGAGCTAACCGGGCCACATAATGATGTTATGAGACGGTTTCTAACTGTAGTTAGTACTGTGCAACGTGTTTTACCAATATAGTTGTTTCTCTTGGGCTCCAGCGCTTCAACAGTTTCCACAGCGGGCACTGAAAACACACAATTCCATGAATTACAATTATACAATATCAGGTTAACCTGGGAAATCAGAGAATTCCTTTACATCGACTGGGATAACCTAGTTACAAACTTCCTTTATATACAGCTGTTCAGGAAAGGCTCGGTAATTAGAGAGAGCACACTGATTTTATTTCCAATTTATTTATAAATTACATTTTGCTCAGCTGTGGAAATGAATTGTTTTGAGTTTATTTTAGTTTCACTTTTAGCGTGACTTTGGATTTAATTATTTTTAGGTACACATAGTTGAGGTGATGAAACATCCTTTCATGGCCAAAAACTAAGGTTTCCCCAGCAAAAACCTTTCTGTGCTTTATGGATTTGGGATGAAAGATATGTATAATGTATAAATGCTTAGGAGCAAAACAGTTTTAAAGGGGACATATCATGCTTATTTTCAGGTTCATACTTGTATTTTGTGTTTATACTAGATCATGTTTTAATGTAATGCAGGTAAAAGCCCAGTAGATACATTGTATTGATATTATTTTACCAAAACCCTGATTATCATTCTAGTATGCATTTAAAACAACGATGTGATAAGAAAAAAAGAGAATGAAAACTGAAATTTCTATCACAACGTGCTCTAAATCAAAATATGTTTTTGTGTGTAAATCCTACTTTAAAACGTCATACGTTATTGTAAAGTCAGGTGATGATTTGCCCACAGTTGAGCTTCCAGTGCAGATCTTCCTATCAGTGTACGAATCCTACATCTTTACTGGGATTGGTTGGCCTGAAACCCACCTATCACTCTGACCTAAACCTTGAGCTTAATCTACAGCCACACAAGCTTATGATTAATGGAGCAAACTTCTCAACTTGCGCACGCACGTGTGTGTGTGTGTGTGTGTGTGTGTGTATACCTGTCTGTTGTTTTACTCTGCTGCTGCCCTTGCTCTCCTCTTCTGATGTCAGCAGCTCCTCCTTTTGCAGTTTGATTTGACTTTGTCTACTGAATTACAGCATTACCTTCTCGGCCAGTTTGACCTTTGGTTTGTTGCTGTGTAGGTAAGCTCTGCTGTGGATCGCTCCTCTGACTGACACACTGCCTCCACACCGCTGGACCACATCTGTTAAAGGTCCCATGGCATGAAAATTTCATGCCATGGTTTTTTAAGATTAATATGCGTTCCCCCAGCCTGCCTATGGTCCCCCAGTGGCTAGAAATGGTGATAGGCGTAAACCGAGCCCTGGGTATCCTGCTCTGCCTTTGAGAAATGGCACATCTTAAAGGAACACGCCGACTTATTGGGAATTTAGCTTATTCACTGTAACCCCCAGAGTTAGACAAGTCGATACATACCCTTCTCATCTCCGTGCGTGCTGTAATGCTGTCTGACGGCTCCAGCGGCATCAGGCCAGCACAGAACATGCAGGTGAATGGTTCCAGTAATCCTACTGCTCTGAATAAGAGACAAAATAACACCAACATGTTCCTATTTACATGTTGTGATTTGTAGAGTCACAGCGTGTACAAAAAACAACGTAACATGAGACACAGCCGTCTTCTAACAGTCAACAAACTGGGAACTATATTCTCAGGCGGAAGAATATAGTACTTGGGCGGAGTGATATGCTCGCAGCAAGCCTGTCTGAGAATATAGTTCCCGGTTTGTTTACTGTTAGAAGATGGCTGTGTCTCATGTTACGTTGTTTTTTGTACACGCTGTGACTCTACAAATCACAACATGTAAATAGGAACATGTTGGAGTTATTTTGTCACTTTTGTCACAATTCAGAGCAGTAGGCTAGTTGGAACCAGTTACCTGCAGGATCTGTGCTAGGCTAAGCTGGAGCCGTGAGACAGCGTTACAGCACGCACGGAGATGAGAAGGGTATGTATCGACTTGTCTAACTCTGGGGGTTACGGTGAATAAGCTAAATTCCCAATAAGTCGGCGTGTTCCTTTAAGGAAAGCTCATTGTGGGACTGGCTCTAGTGGCTGTAATTCTGCACCAAGGCTGAATTATGGGAAAGACACTTCAGATACAGTATTAGGGGACCACTAAGGTCTATATAAAAGAGACTTCAGATACAGTATTAGGGGACCACTAAGGTCTATATAAAAGAGACTTCAGATACAGTATTAGGGGACCACTAAGGTCTATATAAAAGAGACTTCAGATACAGTATTAGGGGACCACTAAGGTCTATATAAAAGAGACTTCAGATACAGTATTAGGGGACCACTAAGGTCTATATAAAAGAGACTTCAGATACAGTATTAGGGGACCACTAAGGTCTATATAAAAGAGACTTCAGATACAGTATTAGGGGAACACTAAGGTCTATATAAAAGAGACTTCAGATACAGTATTAGGGGAACACTAAGGTCTATATAAAAGCATCCAAAGAGCACCATGTCATGGGACCTTTAACCTCTGGTCATCCTAACACACAGGACATCATTGTCCTCTTTTATAAACAGCTAGTACAACAGTCAACGTGATTAGTAGCTTCATTCCATACAATGAGAAATGCTGAAGTTGTAGGAAAAATGTAGGTCTATACCACAAATATATGCAATGTTTACATTTTTTTTAAACTTTAAAAGTGGTGAACCACAAAATTATTCCTTCTTGCGACATGTATTTGTTGTGCAACCGTGTGTGAGTGTGTTTTAGAGTCCGGATCGGGCCAAATTTTTCTGTTCGAGCCCGACAGGCATTAAGAAATTTGTGTCAGAGCCTGACACAGTTAAAATCTCATTTTTTTTCTCATACTAATGATACATGTAGGCTACGTTATTGTGTGGAAAGTCCGCTTTTATAAAGCAACTGTCAACAGTTGGAAATGTCAACAGATGAGCGCATCAGCGCACGTTAAGCTGTTAAAATGTGCAACGTGTTAACCTTTCCTGATTGCTTCACTTCCGACCGAGGTCAGAAAACCAGGGGAGAGTCGTTACCTCCAGGGCCGACATTATAACATGAAAATCGTTTGGGTTAATATCCTGTTTCTGGTGAGACAATGAATGAACTTGGCTTTCAGTCTGGGGTGTTATTTCGGACACCGCACACACTGTTTAGTACAAAACTTAAACTTATTCCACCAACTCTGCTCCGGTTGCATACAACGATGGATGTATTAAGAGAACATTACAACACGTCTGCTTCCTCTTTCTCTCTTCTGCCCACTTTCCACACACACACACACACATTAAATATCTGTGAAAATCTGCAGAATTTATCAAAAATATTGTTTTGATAGCAACCTTTTTAAGGGAAATACAGATTTTATAGATTTATATAACCTTTATACAACTTATACTAGAGCTGGGCAATATATCAATATTATATCAATATTGTGATGTGAGACTAGATATCGTCTTTGATATCGTAATATTGCATAAGTGTTATCTTTTTCCTGGTTTTAAAGGCTGCATTACAGTAAAGTGATGTAATGTTCTGAACTTACCAGACTGTTGTAACTGTTCTATTATTTGCCTTTACCCACTTAGTCATTATATCCACATTACTGATGATTATTTATCTATATAAATTATATAAATATTTTGTGAAAGCACCAATAGTCAACACTACGATATTGTTGCGGTATCTATATCGAGGTATTTGGTCAAAAATATCGTGATATTTGATTTTCTCCATATCGCCCAGCCCTAATTTTCCTCTTTCCCGAAATTCAGCCTTGGTGCAGAATTACAGCCACTAGAGCCAGTCCCACAATGAGCTTTCCTTAGCTCCTTCAGCCAGTCAGTCACCTCGGACAGGCCCTCATCGCTGAACTGGTAGTCACACACACACACACCGGCCCGCTTGCTTTTACTGGGCAGAAGATACGACGAGGGAGACAGAATTGCTCTGAAAGAAAGACAAAGAGACTCTGGACAATATTTGCCAACCGACTCTGAGCTGAACAGTGAGAGGAGTGGTTGCGATGGCTTGAATTTAATGTTTTTTTTTCTTTCAATAAAGACACTGAAGTGAGACTATGTAGATTAGGTAAACAGCAGCTACAGTTGCCACAAGTGGCAATAACATGATAATGGCACATTACATTTTATATTGGTAATTAGCTCCGTCTCCTTTAGCACCAAATATTGTTATTCCACTTGAATTATTTTTCATCTCCTGGCAAATACATATACAAAGACTAATTAACAAGACTACACAGAGACACCCAGGCTACAGGGAATTATCAGTCACAATAGGCTCGTTGGAGATGAGCTGCGCATCGCCTGTAAAGCGGGAGAGCAGGCAGCAGCAGCCGGGGAGACGGTGACAAAAAGGCGCTGTCAAGTCGGACAGTTTACAGCTGTTTCCAGCAGCCTTCAGGCTGAACAGGCAGTCACAGAATCACTCAAATCCTGTTAGGTCTGATTCTGACTGAAATAAAATGTTATCAGACCCATATATCAGCTTGTAGGCTACACAGTCTCCAGCTGTTTTATAAAGCTGTCAAAATGTTCTACCTGCGATCTGGTGCTGATGTTAATACACAACAGACTGCAGATGATCTGTAATCTGAACGGATTTAGTCTCTCTGACTTCTAAACGTCACTATCAGCACCACTACATTTGTTCTGTACAGAATAAGCCTTTAAATCAGACAAATAGCAAAACTAAAAGCTTATATAAAACGTCATCATGTTGAGTTGATTCTGAACCAGTCAGCTGTTAGATCAGCTGAGAGCCAGGCGTTTAGTTAGTGGGTCCACCCTTGTGGAACCCAACTAAGTTTGTTAGGAAGTGGGTGATGAAAAGGAGGTCAGCAAACCATGCTGCCTGTAGACAAAGGCAGCATAAACCAGAGGAGCCTGCCTTTACTCCTATTTGGAAGCTGATGAATGCATGCATTGTAGTATGTGAATAAGTAAATGTGATGTATTTAAAGCGTAAACTGTTATGTCTGCACACAAGTGCCTCAAGTATTGTTTGGGTTTCATAATGCATTGAGCTGAGTAATTCCCTCCTGTGTCGGTGTGATTAAATCAAACATAAACTGCCAAAGAAATCAGCCCTGATTCTCTTACATCAACATACTTTTCTGTTTAAAAAGATGTTTACATATTTGCCAACCAATATTTTCAAACATGTTCAATTTCATAAATTTTCCGAGGGTGAAATCTGTTGCCTGCCTGTTAACATTAAAAAGGTAAAAAATAATTATAAAGTAAGTCAATTGTAAAGTATTTCTCTTGAATAACTACTCAACCCTACCTTACACATACTGGTAAAGAGCCCCCTTTGGTATTAAAACACATTACGTCATTTTACGTCACGATTTTGAATGATGACCATTGTCCGTAAATAAGGGCTCCCCCTCTAGCCTAGAAATCTAGACGCACCCTAGTGGCAGCAAGTTTATTTTGCAGCCAGGGTCAACATCTTGATGTGGGTCTGGCTTGTCAGGCTACTCCCCCTCCCTCAATTGGTTTACGGTAGCGGTCTACGTCTGTAATCTGTCTGTGTCTATGTCTGACCCATTGACATATATATATATATATATATATAAAATGGACCAACAGAGCCCGTTACTCTGGACGGAGACCAGTGAAAGCTATTAGAAGCACCTTTCCAGTGATCACTTTCTTTACTGTGCAGCCTACTAGGTGTGTTTCTCACAAACCACTGCCACGCAAGAATCTGCAAAATTGGTCTCTTAAACCATGTGTGTGTGTGTGTGTGTGTGTGTGTGTGTGTGTGTGTGTGTACTGCTGAACAGAAACCAACAGAGAGAGTGGAATTTATTTTATTAAAAAAAATCTTATCTGGAGGAGGTCTCTTTGTCTCCACTAGTTCTTCCCGGCTTTTGAGCCCGACCTTCTGTTACGCCGAGTGGCTGGGGAAACCTGCCGTCTAAAATAACATGATGGAAAGAACATTTATTTCTCTTTAAAAAAAAAATAAAAATACATTCAGCAATTTGGCTTTCCTTAAATTAATGTACAGTATATCGTAATGAATTCCCTACGAAATTTACGGAGTGCTGCCTCCTCCCATGGCGTGGGTGGGACGGACGCTGGCTGGATCAGCCCTCCAAACTTCACCCGACTGCGTAGGGGTTGGAGGCAGAGGAGACCGGGATTTCCACCTGCTCGACAAACAACGTTTCATTACAAAGCAAATTAGGACAACTGCTAAATCCGAGCTTGTAGTTACTGCAATTTTAGATCATACTCACCCTTTCAACCGGCAACTCTTCTTGAGCTACAAGAAATGGGGACGAGGTCCTCACTTCTCGTAGGTGCTGCATGTTAGATCTTGGCCTCCAGGGCTGCACACTGCAGAACAGAGAAATATTATCAGTATCGTTATAACTCTTTGTGACTGGAGCCTTGTCAAAGAACATTTTCTGTAACCCTTGTGTAACAGACAAAGTTTTATCTTATTAACGGAATAATGCACCATTGCCGACAAACACAATATAGTACCTTAGCTTGTCGTAGCGTAACGGTGTTTTCCATTTGTATGCCCTTCAGCTCTTGTGGACTCCGTCCATTCATTTCCTGAAGCATATTTTTATTTTATTATTTTTTGTATTCGATTTTTTTCCAACTTTTTTAAAAATGTATTTTTCAAAACATTCGAACAAGAGCGGTCAGGGTTTCCATGAAATCCAGTGCATACCTGTACAGAAGCCTCAAGTGCTTCAATATTGTCTAGTTTGCACTGCAACTCAGTTGTCATTTTCCTGGTCTTAGTCAGCTTTTCATTGAGAAAACACACACACGCACACACACCTGAATCGGGGGTCTAAGGATAGAGGGTGTTGTATGCTGTACAGATTGTAAAGCCCGTTGAGGCATATTTGTGATACTGGGATCAGAGATGGGAGTAAGTCACACACGGGCAAGTCACAAGCAAGTCTCTTAAAGAAATTAACGTATTATTTAAGAGTAGCTGAATCCCACCACCTTTGCATAATTTGGAGAGTGTATTTATCACATGGAATAGTTATGTACTTGTGAATCGGTTTCCTTATATTTGCAAATATAATAAATACTCAAAGACCAAACTTTGGTTTCATTCTCAAATAGTCCTTATCCGTTTCATCTTGTTCTTTCTGAAAAACTCTCCGGCTGCAACTGACACTTTCCACCACAAAAGTCAAGTCATTTGACTCAAGTCTAAGTCAATTCTCAAGTCATGAATATCAAGTCAAAGTCAAGTCGTGTCTTTTATGAATGTTTATCAAGTCCTAAAATTTGCGACTTGAATCAAGTCATGTGACTCGAGTCCCCCATGTCTGATTGGGATATAAAATTAAATTGCCATTAAGGCCAAAAGAAAAACATAACATGCAGTATTAACATACAATGTATCTTGATTTGTGTCTGTGGACTGTTTGTGTGTGAATGTGTGTTTTATCTTACCATTGAGGTTTTCCAACACCTGTGCTGTCCTCGCCTGGGGGTAAGTGGTAAATACATGTTTCTGAGTATCGTCAAGGCATATGGACTTTTTAACATGTCAATGACTAAGACAAATAGTAAAAACTACATGTAGTAAAACACATGATTTCATAAAAACATCATGTGAAATTTTATAGATCCAATACCTCTGCCACAATTTCTGAAACTTCTTTTTCAATAGGGTGACCAGATTTCCCAGAACTAAAAGCGGGACACTTTGCGCTGACCGTAGTGCTCGTGCACGCTTTTTAACCAGCCCAGGTCAGACATAGACACAGACAGTTACTTCATTTTGATCGTAGGCTCCTCATCTAATAAGTGTTTTTTTCCTGTAAAATTAACAAAATTGCAGCAACAGCCTTTTTCAGTTTAGTGTGAGATTTATGTTGAGATTTTTTCTAAAAAAGATTTTTTGAAGTATTATTTATTCCAGTAACACCAAAATAATTAAAATTATTTATAAAAATTTTTGAGCATTAAAGACTTCATTTCCTGCATTCTGGTGAATTTTTCTGAATCAATTAATGCTGCAAATATCTTTATGTGAAGAGAAACATAGATTATAATCTAAATATTAAAGCTGCGAGCAGCGATGGACGGGCCCTCGCGCCTCTGCGCGCGTCGGGGTTACTGGCGGACGCCGCTCCTTGCGACCGTGCATTTGCGCGGCACTCAAGACGCCGCAAATCGTCACCAATGAAAAGGGAGCTCCCTGCAGAGTTCACTGATACCTCACTCAAGACTCTACTTCATACGGTTCATTAGCTGTGTAAAGGGGCGTGGCTAAAGCATAGGGGGCGGGTCAAACCATCACTAATTAAAAAGGAACTCTGCTGAGTTCAATATCTCACACAAGGGTCTACATCAAACGGGTCATTAGTTATAAAAGGGGGCGTGGCTTAAATACAGGTTTCTTATTTGCAGAACAAAATGCATTAGTTTGTGAATTATGTTTTGTATTTGTATTTGTGAATCGTTGGGTCGTGAATAAAACACGTTTTGTGTGTGTGTGTGTGTGAGAGGTTTTGGCATGATTCTAACTTCATAGAGGAGGGTTGGTTGCCTTGGCACTGTCGATACTGACATGCACTTACAGCACATTTGAGAAGCTGGAACATTCTCTGGTTCAACATATTCAAATATTAGGATTTGCTGCTTTTGTCTGTCTCATCATAGTAAACTGGGTTCAAATATTGGTCAGATAAAACAATTGATTCATTGTAAACAAAATACGTGTAAAAATATATATATATATATATATATATATATATAGATATATATATAGGGCTGTCAAAATTAACGCGTTAATATTTGTGTTAATTTTTTAATATTTAACTCGTTAAAAAAACAGCTGTGTTTGTTTACTTCATGTGGCGGCTGAGAAACGTAATACGTCTCCATAAGAGCAGGCGGCGCTACTCTAGGAGGGACTTACCTGATTGAAGTAGGCCTACGGGCCAGTCAAGAGTTGAAACATGGACCAGTAAGATCCCAAAAGAGAAAAAAGATGATGTGTTAGAATCCAGAAATGAATGAGCACGGGCTATAAACGGGACCGAGTACTAGTTCCGACATGTTGTCTCGTCAGGAGAGATGCGCCACCGGTAAGCTGCTGAGCTGCGGTGTAAGTTTGATTTGTCTGTTGCCTTACTGCTGTGCTGCCGATATGTACGTGTGTGATTTGTTTGCTTGATAACTGTTACGTTGGTCACGCTGATAAAACCTTATTTGCTGTCTGATGTTTAACGCTGTCGACTCGATAGTATCCGTGACTATATTCCAGTAAATGTTTGAAATTGGTGCGTCTCACTGTCACACAAGCTACTTCCTGGTTGCAGTGCTGGATGGGAAATGTAGTCAATCGCTTTACATTGGTAATGGATTGCTGTGCACAGCGTCGCTATCTAAAACTACACTCACTGTTTTCACTTTAGGCCAACATACACCTTTGTGGTTTTGGGTTACTGGTTTAATGTGTAACATTGATATTGATATTGATGTGCATTTCTGTGTTTAGATATATGTGCTTTGCTTAGTCATTCAGATTAAACACTATGTATATTATAATATTTATGATATTAAGTACTGCCTAGATTGTAATTTATATTCTATCTATCTATCTATCTATCTATCTATCTATCTATCTATCTATCTATATATATACATACACACATTTGTATATTATTCAGAATATGGTATATTAGGTATGTGGCTAATATTGGGGGTGGTGACAAAAATCTGCTCTCAAGTCGGACAGTTTCTAGCCGTTTCAGCAGCCTTCAGCAGGACTAAATAAGCCAAATTGTTGCTGCTGTTGTTCTGAAAGATATTAAACATTCTGAACTTAGCAGAACCTTTCCTCGTTTGTTTTCTCTTCATATTTGCAAAGTTAAGTGATTTAGCATTTAAATATCCATTACTACAAGCTTCTCAATTTAAAAACGCGATTAATCGCGATTAACTACAGCAAATTGTGCGATTAATTAGTTAATTTTTTTTAATCGATTGACAGCCCTAATATATATATATATATATACATACACACACACACACACACACACACACAGGTATATATATATAGAGAGAGAGAGTATATAATAATACAATTCATTTACAATGAGAAATGCTGAAGTTGTAGGAAAAATGTAGGTCTATACCACAAATATATACAATGTTTAAATTTTCAAAAGTGAACCACAAAATTATTCCTTCTTGCAACATGTAGTTGTTGTGCAACCATGTGTGTATATATTTTGTGAAAGTGTTTATGTCTCTTACTTATATATACCAAGAAGTGAACAATCTAACCTTAGGTTACGTTAGCCGTACGTTACAGCCTATGGCGTGGGCCCAAGCATTCCACATATAGAAGGACGCATCATTATTATTATTATTATTATTATTTAGGATTATCTCCAGTTTCAGAGAAGGATACTTACACTCGACCCCGACATCCCTGCCAAGGCGATCTTTGCATATAACCTTTATCATCTTCAGCTCCTGTCAGCCAAAGGAAATGTTAGCATAACATGTGGGAGTGTTGATTTAAAGCCATTCCCCATATATGCTAAAAATACAGAGGCGATAGCTTCTTCATGGCTGGCTGACATGTGAGCGTGACAGTAGCTGGGTCCTTCGGATTCTGTCACCTAACATCAAGCCAGAATTAAAAAAAATACTGTACATACATGTATGTTTGTGAAGGGAAATACAGATTTTGATAATGAACAACTACAAACGTTAGCTACACACTGGGGCTTTAAGAGGCACTGGGAGCTCTGGGCATTAGCTAGCTGCACCAGTTCGCTAGGAGCGATTCGGCCTGGGAAATCAGAGAAAACTGAAACTTCTATCACAATGTGCTCTAAATCTAAATATGTTTTGGTGTGTAAATCCTACATTAAAACGTCATCATGAACCACATAATGGATACTCTTTCCCTACCTGCTGCAACATCTCTCTCTGTGATTTCAGCAGGCGTTTCCTGCCTGGTATCCAAGTCTTCCTCGGCTGCATCGATGTCCAGCATCTCCTTCAGCCGGTCAGTCACCTCGGACAGGCCCTCATCGCTGAACTGGTAGTCACACACACACACACACACTGGCCCGCTCGCTTTTACTGGGCAGAAGATACGACGAGGGAGACAGAATTGCTCTGAAAGAAAGACAAAGAGACTCAGCTGAACAGTGAGAGGAGTGGTTGCGATGACTTCTTCATTTGGTTACAACAAAGACAAAAGTGCTTAAAATTGTAGTGTAGTTTCGACTTACGTTAGCCGTTTAGGTTTAATTACTAATGTTAACTAGCATGTTAGTGATCAGTAATTAGCCTGTGCCCATGTTATTTCCTTACATACACCTACGCTCTCAGTCTCTGTAAGATTGGGAATGATTGAGATTTCTCTCGGCACAGCTACCAGAAGACTTCACACTTTCAGACACGTTGCTCACGTCACATTTACGTTGTCTCTCTCAGTTGGAGGCTGCTCAGTAAAGCAAGAGATCACTGGAAAAGTGCTTCTAATAGCCTTCACTGGTCTCCGTCCAGAGCAACGGGGTCTATTGGTCTCTATATATATATATATATATATATATATGTCAATGCTCTGAAGGCATTTGTGTGTGAATCAGCAAGGCAGAAAATTAGTGCGAAAAGTCAAGTGACAGTTTTTCGTACTTGTAGAATTTTTTTTTTTGTACTTGAAAGATTTTAGTTTGTATTTTTTGTCATTGAAGAAATACGTTTCTTTGTATGTGTAAAACATACTGCATTTGTTTGATAGGTAGGTTTCTTATTTGCAGAACAAAATGCATAGTTTGTGAATAATGTTTTGTATTGCAAACCACACTGAGTTTGTTTGTGAATCGTTGGGCGTGAGTAAAACACGTTTTGTGTGTGTGTGTGTGTGTGTGTGTGTGTGTGTGTGGTTTTGGCATGATTCTAACTTCATAGAGGAGGGTTGGTTGCCTTGGCACTGTGGATACTGACATGCACTTACAGCACATTTGAGAAGCTGGAACATTCTCTGGTTCAACCTTTTCAAATATTAGGATTTGCTGCTTTTGTCTTTCCCATCCATCCATCCATCCATCCATCCATCCATCCATCCATCATCTAACCTTAGGTCGGATTAGCCATACCTTCCAGCCTATGGCGTGGGCCCAAGCATTGCACATGTAGAAGGACGCATTATTATTATTCTTCAGTATGATCTCCAGTTCCAGAGAAGGATACTTGCACTCGACCCTGACTTCCATGCCCAGGCGATCTTTATCATCTTCAGCTCCTGTCAGCCAAAGGAAATGTTAGCATAACATGTGGGAGTGTTGAGTCGATTTAAAGTCCATTCCCCATATATGCTAGAAATACATTACGTATCTAGTTAGAGGCGATAGCTAATGTGGTTCATTCACAGTACGCCACATGAAAAAACAGAGCATTTAAAGCAGGTTGTTGTTTTTGTTTGTCATTAGCTAACATCAGCAACATCGCTAGCTAGCTAATGTTACATATTTTACATTATTTAACTTGCTTACGCATGGTGCCGGGTGCTTCTTCACATGTGGCTGACTGACATGTGAGCGTGACAGTAGCTGGGTCCTTCGGATTCTGTCACCTAACATCAAGCAAAAAAAAAAAGAAGAAAAAAAAATACTGTACATACATGTATGTTTGTGAAGGGAAATACAGATTTTGATAATGAACAACTACAAACGTTAGCTACACACTGGGGCTTTAAGAGGCACTGAGAGCTCTGGGCATTAGCTAGCTGCACCAGTTCGCTAGGAGCGATTCGGCGCGGTTTTTTTTTTCTATCGACAGTTAGCTAACATAGTTATAGCGGTCAAGATTAACATAAAAATCTGCCGGAGTTCTCCTCAAGTTTTAGTTCTTGAACAAATGTAAGCAACACTCACCTCCATCAGGTCTTTTGAATAGGAGGTTTCTTAACTAGCTAGCTAGCTAGTTAGCTAGCTGCATTAAGCACTCCCTTCGCGTTTGAAAATGAATGCAACACCGTGACGACGCTGAATTTTTATATTTTTTTTCTCTTTCAATCCAACCTTTATTTAACAAATTCGAGACACCTGTTCCCGTTGCTCTGGATGGAGACCAGTGAAGGATATTAGAAGCACTTTTATTTTAATTTAGCTATCGCCTCTAACTAGATACGTAATGTATTTCTAGCATATATGGGGAATGGACTTTAAATCGACTCAACACTCCCACATGTTATGCTAACATTTCCTTTGGCTGACAGGAGCTGAAGATGATAAAGGACATATGCAAAGATCGCCTGGGCAGGGAAGTCAGGGTCGAGACAGCATTTACATCTGTGCCAGATCCGTTTTCGAATCAGCAGATTTGCGCAGCAGTCACACTCAGTATGCAGATCTGGACAAACTTTGCGCCAGACTTGTCTGTAGCTTCTGAAAATGACAGTCTGCCGGCGGGTGCGACGCAGACCGGACGCGCCACAACTGAAATGAGTCCGCCCGGCGGGTGTGGGCCAGATCCACGGGAGCTGCGCAGACCGGATGCGCCACAACTAACGGAACGCTTTTTTCCTGCATAAACCCGTAACTCTATTTGAAATGCAGAGAGGAAGACTGCAGGCTGCACCGTCTTTGTGATTATTGGTAAGTGCATTATACAAGTACAATTGTAAAAGTTAGGCTAACTGCTGTTGTCATGTTAATCTGTTAAATATGTAGGCTAAACATAAACGTTTACAAACTTAGTTTGTGACATTCTGACAACCTGAGACGTGTCAGACAAGCTGGGTAGGCTAGTAGAGTCTACTAAGTAGACCTAGGCCTATAGCTAGGCTATAGCTATATGTTCTTTTAAACATCCACAACTAATGTGAACAGGCTTTAAGGCTGAATCAGTGATCTCTGCTTATTATTCACCAAAATTACTGAATATCGTGTCCATTGTGTGTTAGCTGCAAAATCGTTTGTTAGCGCTACCCAGTTTTGTTAGACTTTACTTAATCACTCTCTCACTCATTCACTCACTACACACCACGTCACATTTAGCCTATTTGTGCAAGCATTTTTCTATAATGTCATGTAATAAATAATCTTTGAATACTTAATCTAAGTAGTACTTGCTTTGTGTTCTTTTTGTAGGCTACGTCTTAGAGGAGCAATAAGGAAGAATCCCATGTCTGACAAAGCCACGGACACTGAGATAAATCAATACGCCATCAGATCTGCCTTGTGACTGCCGGTCTCACCCAACTAATGAGCAGTAAATATACCTACAGTAGGCGCAATGTTCACATGTTACTTGGTTTAATATTTTTATTTTTTTTTGTAATTTGAATAATTAATAATGACCTTTAATCAAATGCTTTTTCTCTTTTTGTGCATCTGGATTCACGTCAGATGGTTGTTCGTGCTGTAGTTTTCTGTTTTGCCTTTTTAAAATAAAAAACTATTTTGAAAATTACAAATTGCGTGGATATTTGTAAATATGAATCACAGATCAGGGCCAGTTGAGCCCCAGATGTAAAAAATATGAGTCTGGGCCAGATCCGCACCACACGTCATGGCATTAATAACTGTACTGGGCCAATTCTGGCCCAGATCTGTCTCTGATCCGTAATTCCAACCTGTTCCGGTATTGGGCCGTTGGAACGAATGAGCCCGGCCCAGGTCCGTTTAGCGGATCTGCGCCAAATGCTAATGAAGACCTGGTCCAAATCTGGCCCAAATACATTTTGCTGTCTGGGATACTTGCACTCGACCCTGACTTCCCTGCCCAGGCGATCTTTGCATATGTCCTTTATCATCTTCAGCTCCTGTCAGCCAAAGGAAATGTTAGCATAACATGTGGGAGTGTTGAGTCGATTTAAAGTCCATTCCCCATATATGCTAAAAATACATTACGTATCTAGTTAGAGGCGATAGCTAATGTGGTTCATTCACAGTACCCACATGAAAAAACAGAGCATTTAAAGCAGGTTGTTTTTGTTTGACATTAGCTAACATCAGCTAGCTAGAGCTCACAACATCGCTAGCTAGCTAATGTTACATATTTTACATTATTTAACTTGCTTACGCATGGTGCCGGGTGCTTCTTCACATGTGGCTGGCTGACATGTGAGCGGGACAGTAGCTGGGTCCTTCGGATTCTGTCACCTAACATCAAGCATAAAAAAAAGAATAAAAATAAATAAATACTGTACATATACATGTATGTTTGTGAAGGGAAATACAGATTTTGATAATGAACAAGTACAAACGTTAGCTACACACTGGGGCTTTAAGAGGCACTGGGAGCTCTGGGCATTAGCTAGCTGCACCAGTTCGCTAGGAGCGATTCGGCGCGTTTTTTTTTTCTATCGACAGTTAGCTAACATAGTTATAGCGGTCAAGATTAACGTAAAAATCTGCTGGAGTTCTCCTCAAGTTTTAGTTCTTGAACAAATGTAAGCGACACTCACCTCCATCAGGTCTTTTGCGTTTGAAAATGAATGCAACACCGTGACGACGCTGAATTTTTATATATTTTTTCTCTTTCAATCCAACCTTTATTTAACAAATTCGAGACACCTGTTCCCGTTGCTCTGGATGGAGACCAGTGAAGGATTTTAGAAGCACTTTTATTTTAATTTTTTTATTTATACATACAGAACATTACAGACACATACAACACAAAATACATAGAACAAATGACATACAACATAACAACAGATATACAACATACAGGGGTACAGCCACAGTCTAAGTGGACAACCTGGTAGGCAGATAAAATAAAAAAAAATAAAAATATATAAATATATTTTTTTTATAAATACTAAAACCTTATTAAGAAACCTTTGAAGTCACACATGACTCACATAGATCCAGAGTTCTTACGGCCTTAGTGTTTTTTGTGTACTTCATAAAACCAGAAAAGAATGGTTTAGAACTATTGAATTTGCTCCTATGGATCATGTAGTACTTTGCATATAGAAATAAAGATTTTGGATAAAGTGTTTACCTTCATGTTCAGCTTCAAAGTCAAACATACCAAAGAAAACATCCTTAAACCAAAATGAAAAATCTGGGATTAATACTGAGTGAATGAATTTTAGGAACTCGGACCAGAATTTTACTGTATGGGGACAGTTCCAAAAAAGATGTGACACGTTTTCCTCAGTGCTATTACAAAACGAGCTTTTAGACTCAATATCCTGTTTGTGTGGTATTAGTACTGTAGCGACTTCTTTGCAACCTAAGCCGCCGAGAGGCTGAGTCAGGGAACTATCACCTGTATGACGCGCCGTTTGAATAATTCAGATCCACTCCGAGATATGCTTTCAAGGACTTATTGTTCATTTGAAAGTCTGAAATAACATTAATAAACAAAATCCAGTTGCCTGAAAAATACTGCAAGAAGGTAAACGTAGATGTGGAGAAACTGGCGGTCAACAGAAAATGTAAAAAAATGGTCACCTATAAAGGTTAAAGAAAAACATTAGCCTGGGTGCCCCTCACAAAAATGTGGGAACATTTTGGGAGAGCCCTATATCCAAAATGGCTGCCATTAGCCAAGCTGGAAATGATATTTTTAATGGTTTTGCCCACATTGCTGCATGATACATGGTTTCACTTCTCAATGGCATGAAATATATCTAAAGTTGTCTTCTGCAGTAATTCAACAAAGCATACCTCACTCCCAATCAGTCAGCCCCACATCCAAGTGATGTGCGAACACGCTCCCTCTCTCTAATGTTTACATTTCCTTGCTGCATTGAGACACTTTGTTTGAGGTAAGTTCATATATACTCAACATTATTCACTAGTCCAAAGAGAATTTTATCATTATGAATGTATGACAGCAAAGAGATAATGTTTTATGTGCAGAAGTCACGGTCACAGAACTGCTATAGATAACCCAACTAGTTAGGGATAAGCTAATTTTAAAGCTTAAAGTTGACTTTAACAGGCTGAATATATCCAAAATGTTAATTGCAATGCTGCATTTTGTAATTGAAATAACAGACACTTTGCGTAAATGTTATAAACAAACACTTTATTTTGGTGTGTGCATATGTGTGTATTAAACGTCACTGAGATAGAGCATTGAGGCAGCAGTGGCAAGTAGGGCGACAGCAGAAGCCATGGCAACACCTAAACAACACAGAGGAGAATTAGGACAGTGCTCGCACAAACATGTACACACTCAAACCATACCTCTATGGTTGTAATGTCAAGCTGTACATTCGTAACTGAGTTTAAGAGGCAAACGCTAAACAAAAAGGCTGACTGGTCCTGACTGGATGATGTAGCTACAGTACAGTACAGCAATTATCTTCACAGTGCATGCTGGGAAGAGGGCGGTAAAAAACAACCACTTAATCTTCCATATTTCACTAACTCCACAGTCTACGTACTGTAAAACAGTAATATGTCGTGACTACCACAAGTTAACACTGTAGTCAAGAGACCATTTTAAAGAGGTGGCAGAAGGCTGTGTCACACTTTTGCTTTTCTTAGCAGTTATAATGATGTTATTTTAGTTGTTTTTTGGGGGGCATTTTTAGGCCTTTATTTTCACAGGACAGATGAAGAAATGAAAGGGAGAGGGGGGAATGACATGTAGCAAATGGCCGCAGGTTGGAGTCCAGGAGTATACCTCTATATATGTGCGCCTGCTCTACCAACTGAGCTAAC
This sequence comes from Perca schrenkii, assembly GCA_025617405.1. Classification (NCBI taxonomy): domain Eukaryota; kingdom Metazoa; phylum Chordata; class Actinopteri; order Perciformes; family Percidae; genus Perca; species Perca schrenkii. The sequence continues at coordinate 7,119,018 of CM046798.1, read as the reverse complement.
CGGGCCACATAATGATGTTATGAGAATGTTTCTAAGCCTAACTGTAGGTAGTACTGTGCAACGTGTTTTACCAATATAGTTGTTTCTCTTGGGCTCCAGCGCTTCAACAGTTTCCACAGCGGGCACTGAAAACACACAATTCCATGAATTACAATTATACAATATCAGGTTAACCTGGGAAATCAGAGAAAACTGAAACTTCTATCACAATGTGCTCTAAATCTAAATATGTTTTGGTGTGTAAATCCTACATTAAAACGTCATCATGAACCACATAATGGATACTCTTTCCCTACCTGCTGCAACATCTCTCTCTGTGATTTCAGCAGGCGTTTCCTGCCTGGTATCCAAGTCTTCCTCGGCTGCATCGATGTCCAGCATCTCCTTCAGCCGGTCAGTCACCTCGGACAGGCCCTCATCGCTGAACTGGTAGTCACACACACACACTGGCCCGCTCGCTTTTACTGGGCAGAAGATACGACGAGGGAGACAGAATTGCTCTGAAAGAAAGACAAAGAGACTCAGCTGAACAGTGAGAGGAGTGGTTGCGATGGCTTGAGACTATGTAGAAGTGGCAATGGACCTTTTTCACAGCAGACATGTTGACTTGTCATTGTAGGAAAAGCAAAGCTGAAATTGATAACTATAACGATGGCTCAATTCCATCAAGTGTCCCAGAAAGCTATTTCAGTGAGTCAGCATGCACAATACCAAGGGCCTCTCCTAAGTGGAATGCAGCCATCAGTAATGGTTTTGAATACACCTGTGCTTTTCCTACTATGACATGTCAACATGTCTGCTGTGAAAAAGGTCTATAACATGATAATGGCACATTACAATTTTCTTCATTTACCAAAAATCTCTTGAGTCAACAGCATGTTTGAGCTTCACAACTGCAGTTGGATACAGAGGGCATGGTCCATAATTTTCACTTAACTATCTTAACTTTCCCCATTAAGATGCTTGTTCATCTTTGTGCACTGTTCACCCAGCACTGTAACACCGGTTTTGAACTCTTGGTATACAGGGGTATTGTAAAGTCAGGTGATGATTTGCCCACAGTTGAGCTTCCAGTGCAGATCTTCCTATCAGTGTACGAATCCTACATCTTTACTGGGATTGGATGGCCCGAAACCCACCTATCACTCTGACCTAAACCTTGAGCTTAATCTACAGCCACACAAGCTTATGATTAATGGAGCAAACTTCTCAACTTGTGCACGCACGTGTGTGTGTGTGTGTGTGTACCTGTCTGTTGTTTTAATCTTCTGCTGCCCTTGCTCTCCTCTTCTGATGTCAGCAGCTCTTCCAGCAGCATCTGAACCCTTGTTGCCACCGTAGAAACCACGTCCCTCTTCAGCAGCTGTCCACAATTAAGATTTTAAGACAAAATGATGGGTTGTTGTTTTATTTTTTTTGCAGTTTGATTTGACTTTGTCTACTGAATTACAGCATTACCTTCTCGGCCAGTTTGACCTTTGGTTTGTTGCTGTGTAGGTAAGCTCTGCTGTGGATCGCTCCTCTGACTGACACACTGCCTCCACACCGCTGGACCACATCGGTTAACCTCTGGTCATCCTAACACACAGGACATCATTGTCCTCTTTTATCAACAGCTAGTACAACAGTCAACTTGATTAGTAGCTTCATTCCAGCCATGATCACTTCTTTTACCAAACCCTAATGCAGCATTAAATACAATAGAGTGATTGGAAATATATATAAATATATAATATAAAATGCATATAGAGTATACAATAAACAATACATTAATTTACAATGAGAAATGCTGAAGTTGTAGGAAAAATGTAGGTCTATACCACAAATATATACAATATTTAAATTTTCAAAAGTGGTGAACCACAAAATTATTCCTTCTTCCGACATGTAGTTGTTGTTGTTGTGCAACCGTGTGTGTGTGTGTGTGTGTGTGTGTGTGTGTGTGTGTGTTTTTTGTGAGAGTGTTTATGTCTCTTACCGGTGTGAGGAGTATCTGAGCTGTGTACGTCTGTCTAACGTTCCTCTTCTACAGAGAAATATCAGACACAGTGGGTTAGAATAACACTCCTGTCTACACAATCCAGAGAATCAGCTGTAGTTACATGTAGTTCTTTTGGGTTTTAGTATATTGTATTTACTTATATCATATGACAGCAGTCTGTATTGGCTTTTTAACCTCTCTCAGCCCAGAGACAGTCAGGACCTGTATTTAGCAAGCCTCTCAGAGTCCCTCCAAGAAATTTAGCTGACAGAAAAGTTATATAAAATATTGGACCAGTTTTCCTCAAACCAGATTTTTTTCCTAGTTTTGACACAAAGATTTGTGCATCAAATTCCTAGACTGCATTAATGAAAAAGAGGAGTGTGTTAAACACACAGGGATGAGTCAGTGTTAAAGGTGCTGATGAAAGGATGAAATACAATCCAGGAGGGTCGTTTTGACTAATAGATGCATGGGTTTGTCTATCACCAACCCAAATGGCATCTGCAGATTTTTATACAGTTTTCAGCAGTGATCCAGAATGAAAATCCACAGAATTTATCAGAATGTTTTTTTTGTGTTTGTGTGTAACATTTGTTATTCTTTTTTATTTTTATTCATTTGTTTAAAATCTGTGGAAAATGTGCAGAGGTGTCGTCGGAAATTTGCAAATGCAGATTCCAACACAGCAGAATAGTTTACAATACTATCCTACAGGAATGAGACAGCCCAGCTGTCAGTCTGCAAATGGACGATGGAAGAACATTTTACAGGACAATTACTGCCAAAATGCCTTCCAGCAAGGGTCCAAAAATATTGTTTTGATAGCAACCTTTTTAAGGGAAATACAGATTTTATAGATTTATACAGTACAACCTGCCCGCCTGTGAGCTCTGTGTCCTCTGCCAGCTTTTTTCCATCGATCAGACATACTCCACTCTCCAACTGGTGTGCCCACACTTTTAGTTCATCCTGAAACAAAGCATGACCTGAAAACAGTTCCACTGAAGTTCCTGAAAGAGAGGTGTGTGTGTGTGTGTGTGTGTGTGTGTGTGTGTGTGTGTGTGTGTGTGTGTGTGTGTGTGTGTGTGTGTGTGTGTGTGTGTGTGTGTGTGTGTGTGTGTGTGTGTGTGTGTGTGTGTGTGTGTGTGTGTGTGTTCTAACCTTGAGACTTGTATCCATGTTTTCTGTACCGGTTCTGTTGTCTGGTAGTGGTACCAACATGTCCACATTTATACCACACGACACCATGCTCCAGGAAGAACACACACCTGACTGGTACTTCCAGTCCGCAGGCTTGGCCATGCTCTGGAACAGCCAATGACATTTATATGATTGATCACAACACAATGCCGCATGTTTAAATCTAAATATCATGTAATGTCGGAGATCATCTGACATGTATAAATTGGCTTCTCATTTAGTGAAGACAGCTTGAGTATAAGTCGCAAGCTTAAAATATCCTGGATAGTTTTTCTAAAAGGGGTTATGTGTTCATTAACTTAAAATAGTTCAGCTTTCCTTTGCTATGGGTAGATGTGTCTAATGTCAGTGACAAAACTCTTCATCTTAAAGCTCTACTCGCACAGGACTAGTAATACCGGACCTCTAGTCATTTTTTATAATTGCGGAGGTCATTTCTTAATCCTGTGTGAATCTGCCAGGTCAGTAATTTGTCAAATTCTTTTTAAAATGACATTATTGCAATTACCTACCATATTTCACCAAGCACAGATGTCATGTGATATTAATAGTCCAGTGGGAATCGGAATCTCTGTGATTCGAGTTCGTACTGGCTGCATCAGCAATTATAAATGAAGATTTTGACAGAACACTCACATTACATCCAGGGAAGAAAGTCAGTAAATTCGAGTAAAATACAGACTTTGCTTTTCCTGTGCCAGTGCGCCGCATAAAACACAGACTTTGGGGGTCATTTCTAAATTACATTAGGCCCCCTGGTAATACAAGTCCCGTGTGAATAGGACTTTAGACAATACACATTTTAGGAAACAATGCAGGGGCTCAAGTACTTTTTGAAAGCAATATGCAATGATTAAGTGCAATCACTCTAGATGGAAAATGTGGCTTTATGATAAATTACAGGTGTTAACTAACCTTGGGATCTTTGACGTCAAAAGTTCTGCAGAAGGTTCTAATAAGTTGGGTTAAAGATTATCCACATACAGTATCTGGTAGTTAACTGATCCAATGAGGAGGCTGTGCAAAAGGATACTTTCTGGTTTTGGGGTTGACGTGCAGTGTGACACAGTCTGTGACGTCATCGTCTGCAGGGTTCCACAGATGCTCCGAGGAGATCAGGTTCTCCACTGCAAAAACCAGCTAAACACAGACAGTACAAACGATCAGAGGACTAAGACACTCTCACAGGTACATGCCAAAGCGAATGTGATGTGTAAATGTCCTTCCGGAGCTTCTTTGCCAGAGCATCACTTTACATAAAGCATTTTTTCTTATAACAGAAAGTGAATATTGGACTGCAAATGAATGCTAATGTTGCTCTGTGTCTGCTGGATGTGTAAGCAGGTAATGCTTTCCTAACACAATAGTCTCTTCCTACCTCTCAGATAGATGTATTTGAATTGCTGCTGGTAACTATGCACCTTCATTTGAAACTCTGTATTATGGTGTTCCCCAAGGTTCTGTCCTTGGTCCTGTTCTTTTCCGCTTAGTATGAGCTTGGGTCACTTTAAAGGTATCTCTATTACAGAAATTCAATTATACTCTCATCTTGTTTAAGCCCCAAAAGCCACTTTTAAAAAACTAAACTCTATAAAATAAAATTGGAAGGCAGATTATTGCTTACAGCTTAACGCTGACAAAACAGAACTTTTCATTTCTGCCCCAGGCAGCTTTGTCCCTAAGATAATGGAAGGTATTGGTCCTTTTCCTTTTTAGTTAAATCCAACCCACAAAATCCAGGCGACACTCTGAAACAGGCACTCACTCTTGACCAATATGTTAAGTGTTTGATTAATTCCTGTTTTTTCAGCTAAGAGACATTGCTAAATTAAGGTCCATTGTCTCTCTAATGGAGATTCACTCTTTTATTTCGTCCCATCTCTAATATTGTAGCTCTCTCTTCACATATCTTAACATCCTATTCCCTGGATCATTTTACAAGTGGCCCAAAATGCTGCTGCTTAAGCTTTTGGCAAGTAGATCTATCAGTCCTCTGATCAGGGTTTGTTGGTTTTTCCTTGCTCCAGCTTTAAACTAAAGGAGGTGGGGCTTTTAAGGTTGTGGCGCCAGCTATTTGGAACTCTTTCCCTTTGGACAATAGATCTGTGGACACATTTAAAAAGCAGTTCAAGACCCACCTGTTTAGACTTTGTGTCATAGAAAAGTTCTGCTCTTAAAAAGGTGCTATATAATTAAACTTACTCACAACAATTTTATAAGCAAGGGAAATCTTTTAAATGATTTCAATGTTTTGTCCTGCCCCCTTAGTGGCCAGACATGGATTCATGCAGCTTTAAGAGTGTGTACATCATCTACAGTGTGTTTCTATGAGTCTCACCTGTCGGACTGTGGTAAGTGTGTCCTTGGAATCAGCATCAGTGATGATGAAGACTCCCAATACAGACAGGCCTCCGGGCAGCATCCGAGACACCTGTAAACAGATCAAAGCAGTAGCAAATGTAAACTCTTAACGATTCACAACAGTTTAAAAGCATGCAGACACTGACAAAAACACCTTTACTTTTTATATTTACTTTTCTATATTTTTGTCTTGCTGCCACTTCAGCTGTTCAGTTTAGCAATCTAACGACAATGGACGTACCCTAAACTGTACGTCGTCAAATACATATATAGCTCCATGTATTTGATTCTAAAATTACAGTAAGTCATTACATGGAGCTAGATGGAGCTATATATATTTTGGAACTACTTCAACCCAGTCTTATTTATTTTTGTATTCCTTATTATTAATTGACTGTATCAGCTCCCTGTATTAACATAGCAAAAACAAAAACCCTCCACACTGTGAGTTCTTATGCAGTACACTTTTATACACACTTAAATAGTCAAGAGCACATGTATTAGGATAGAGCCACGTCCCTCTTTACCTACCTGTCGAGCATGCTCAATCACCCACTCCTTGTCCGGAGAGTTTCCAGCTGCAGCAGCAGACTCCTCTTTTTGAGGCGTCCGAGTTGCTGTGATGACAAAATCCCTTTGTGTTGAGCTCTGAAATGTTTAGTCATTAATATTGATTACTCATTACTCCATATACAGCAAATACTCCACATCACATCATGTCTTATGAGACACACACTTTCCAACACATCCAACACAACCTTGACACTAATTGACATATGTGTTAGCTAGTTTACATCCTGTACAGAAATGTTACTACAGTCTGTGGTGTTGTTCTGTGTTACAGGTGAAGTGGCTACTTACTAGTAACATACAAACTTTAACAGCTAGACTGATGCTGTACTCTGAGGCATAAAACAACCAAACAACAGGACAGGATCACTGAGCAAAAGCTAAACAACAAAGAGATGTTTGTGTGTTCCTTACCTGTCCAATAAGCAGCCCTGTGATTGAACCTGCTTGTAGTTCACATAGTTTAGACAGATATCCCTCTACAGCATCTTCTACTATATAACTACGACCCATGCTGCCTACGGAGAGTGTGGAAAGAGATATATAGAGGGGATAGCAAATCAGTAGCCACTTTTTTCTTTTTCAGAATGTCTGCAATGACAAAGTGCTGGAAAAGGGAAACGAGGAGGAACAGAACACAGAACAAGTGAAGACTTGACATAGCCTTGACGTTTAGCGTTATCTTCAAAAAGTTATTAAACCACGTAATACTTGAGTTTAATGTTGAGTCGCATGGTTAGAGGATATATTATGCACCTCTAACTTTAGCTAACCGATAGTCATTTACTACATTCAGCTACCGTTAGATGGTCAATGTTGCAATTAAAAAGAGTTCGTACAGCTTGAAAGTGCCTATCCAGGTGCGCTGGAGGAAAATACCTGACCGAAGCAAAAGTAAAATATGAATCAGGAGGAAGGCTACTTGCTATTAATTTTGACAGCTGGCAGTGGTTCGTCAGCGCAGCAGAAAAACTCAAATTACCACTATGCTTTGTGCAGTGACGTGTTTCCGTCGCACGTCTCTGTCGTAGAGATTTAAGGGAAGTCAAATGGTCAAGTTACACAACGAAAGACAAACAACTAACGGAACATTGTTATTTTTTCTTTGAAATAAAAGATGTTAAGTTTCAGACACTGTAAAACATCACTTTGGTTTACTATGATGACGACGTTTACACTTTAAAGAACAGTTAACTTTAAAAGGCATTTAACTGAGAATAAAGTATTGTAACGTTAGGAATAATGTATTTTGGTCTCTTATTTTAATTGTAGGCCTATATAATTGTTTATTCATCCCCTTCTACATACGTTTTTTATTTATTTACATTATTTTTATTTATTTGAAGTCATATTATTGTTTCTCAGGATCATTCTTTTGAGTCTGAAATGCTGTATATTTGAATGTTTTTTTCCAATCAAGTTGTGAAAAAAAAATACCGAATTCATATTCTACAGCAACAAATACAGCAAATTTGAGTTCAGTCATTACAAAACTGTCATGGCATCCTGGCTACAACTTTAGCCTGTTTTCACTTAGCGGTCTCGTGTAATTGCTTTATTTTGAAAGTTTGGAGTGGATATCCTGCTTTTGAATGAGTGTGGCTTGACGCTTTCTTGGCTCTTAGTTCAGCGGGTTTGTGGACTGTGCAACTGTTTATTTTATCAGAGTTTAATGTCCATTTAAGGTTAGTGGTATTTACAGGGGGATAGGTGGAGATGGCGGCCGTCCTGCTGCAGGTTCTGGAGCGGACGGAGTTAAATAAACTCCCGAAAGGCGCCCAGAACAAGCTCGAGAAGTTTGTAACGGAGCTGCAAAATGCTAACGAGGCGCTCAGGACGCAGCATGAGCGGTTCAAAGCAGACAGTGGTAGGTAACGTTAGCTACAGTAGAAAGTAGAAAGTAGTTGGCTGATTTGCATGTATAAAAAACTCGTGTCAAACTCCAGTATAACTTTAATATGAAGCTATCTTCTGGTAAATTCGGTGCAAAAAAAATCAACGATGTGCGTCATCCACAATGCTTACAGCTGCCCGCTAACGTTAGCTACGATGTCACTTTAAGGCTAACGTTAACTTTGGCGGAAGGGGATTTGTGCCAACAGATCTAGACCGTGATAGTTTTTTGAATAAATTTCTTTATGCTATGTTGAGTTAATGCCGACTTTAAGAACAATTACCAAATATTTGGTTGAGGTCTGTAATGTTCACATATTTGCTTTCAGAGGAAACATTGCATTACTATGAATTCCAGTGAAATGTGGCATGACATTTTAAGCTGAATTTACAAGTATGCATTTTGTACTATTTGTTATTTAAGATAACGTGGTTTTAATTGAATCCATCCTACCCTATAAATTACACCACGGTGTAACTCATTGTCAACTTGAGTGGGCTGATAACATTACAATAAAATGGTCATCAACGTTTAAAAACTCCAGCTTCCTGTATTTGATTTCTGAATATGACACATTTCTAAATATTTATCTATATGTCCTGTGGCACACAATGAAACCAGTTTACAAAGCTGAGTACCTATTGCTGATAACATCTGTTGCCGTTTCAAACTGTAGTCTTTCAACAGGCAGTAGCAGGTAGTGAAACATAGCTTAAAAGTACATTTGTCTGTGTGGTGTAGGTATTATGTTGTATGATGTGCACTGTGCACTCATGTTTTCCTGTTTAATGTTCTCTGCCCCTACAGAACAGCAGTACTTTGACATTGACAAGAGACTGGCAGAAAGTCAGGAACAGATCCTGTCAGCCACCAGAGACCTGCAGACACTCAAGGAGGAAAATAAAAAACTCAGTGAGTTTCCACACACTTACTATTAACACACAGGTTCTTTGGTTATTGAGGAAGCAGTGCTTTAAGTACACAGTTGCCACTTCTTAATAGACAACTCTCACACCAAAACCATCTAGATTGATAAATAGCACTACAGGTAAGAGGAAAAATATGTATTCTTGATTTTGGGTGAACTGTCCCTTTTTAAAGTGTGCTTCCTATTTATTTTTTATGGTTGTTTACATGATCGTCCGTGTCTAATTCTCTGTGCAGATGAAGAGCTGAGCACTCTGAAGGGAATAGAGGGAGAGACCTCTGAAGATAAACCACCACAAGAGGTTAGCATGCACCTCATGAATATGTAATGTTAATGGTGTTCTGTTATTGTTTAGGTTGTAATGATACTTATGGAATACTCCACCCAAAAATGTTAATTATTTTTCTGTTGATGAAATTAGTCTTCAGTCACTTTCATGGTTTTTAAGTATGATTAGTGAAGAAGTGAAGAGCAAATTTATTTCACAAAATCATCTGTATATTTAGCTGTTCGCGTCCTATATGTTTAAACAGACCTGAGCTGACCACAGATGTGGAATCATACACGTAGCTCATAGATAATGACTATTTAAATCCAATAAAGTCTGTTTAACACTGTATTTGTTATTCACGTTATTCAAACAACCACCTAACATAACCCTAACCCTAACAACCACAATCTAAAGAAGTCTACAAACTCTGGATAGTATCGTAGTTCAAATACTGTATGTAATCTGTTTTTGTGTGTGGGTCCACAGCAAACCAAAGCCAAGTATGAGATTGAGGCGGAGAAGAGAGAGCTGGCGAGGATGCTGGAGAAGAGAACACAGGAGGTGGAAAACCTCAGTGGTAAGATAACAACTTTACACGCACACAGTCATACACAAACAGTCCAAAGACACAAATCTGGATACATTGTTTGTTAATGCTGCATGTTATGTTTCCATCAGCCCATGTGTTTTTCTTTTTAGACATTTGGTTATAATGTATAATGTAACAAATGTCCCAATATCACAAATATGCCTCAAAGGGCTTTACAATCTGTACAGCATACGACACCCTCTATCCTTAGACCCCCGATTCGGGTTTTAAGTTCTTCGGGGTAATGTTTGTGAATGTTGTGTGTGTGTTTGCAGAGGATGTGAAGCGTCTGAATGAGAAGCTGACAGAGACCAGCAAAGTGAAGATGGAGCTGCAGTTGAAACTGGATGATGTCCAATCATCGGAGGCTTCTGTACAGGTATGCACTGGATTTCGTGGAAACCCCGACAGCTCAATGTTAAAACTTCTGTGGAAGTCCATTAAGCTGCAGTCTTTCCAATGACCACTAGAGGCTGGCTTCAGGAACACTCTTGATTTAAAAGAAAACCCACACATTCTGTTAAAAAATACAAAGTAAGTTATGTTTCCCACCAGAAATCACATTCTTAACAGCTAATGCTACTTCCTCCAATGTTTGTATGTATTTTGGTAAGTATACTGTTGTCTAAACCTTTGGTGTTCACTTACTAATGGGAAAACGTAACATTTATGACTCCTGACCACCAAAATTAGTTGCATAAGCAGTCACAAAGACTCTCTAAATCGGTTTTATGTCTTTAACTAATCAATTTGTAACAAATTCTCATTATCTTCTCAGTGTGATTTTTATTGGAACCATACAGTTATAGATAAAATGCCAAAGGCTCAGATTTGTAGTGCTTTTTTGTGATTGTCTGTCCTGGCTTTGTATGTTGTAGCACCGAGAGAAGCGAATGGAGCAGGAGAAAGAGTTAAAGGAGAAGAAAATCGAGTGGTTAACTACACAACTGAAGACCAAAACTGAAGAACTGTTGAACACTAACAGAGAGAAAGGCAAAGAGATACTGGAACTACAGGGTGGTCTGAGGAACAGCAAGGAGCAGGTAACACACAAAATACACATAGCCTACAAAAAAAATGCATAAACTGAGCAGATTGTGTAATATATACCAACGGTATCCCTATTGGCTGTTACCTCCTATATTACCAGTGACTGTAGAATTTTATACAGAGTTAACTGTGCCAGTATGTGTGCTGTTCTTCTATATGTAAACGTAGCCTGCTGGCAGGAATGTGAGATACAGTTAGATGACAAGCTTGTATTTATTCTTTAGAGGTTTAAAAAGGTTTTTTTGGTCTGTTGAGCCAGACCTGCTCCACTGTGTTATCTATCTATATTCCTAAATGTAAGGGATAAAACATTTGCAAAAAGAAAACACGTTGGCAAGTCACAGGGACATAACCCTTTAACTATAGGTGTGAATTTTCACTGATCTCCCGATTCGATTACGATTATCATGTCAGCGATTCAATTGTATTCGATATCTCGATGCATCACGATGGGTCAAATACATTTTTCTATTAAAGCCGTGTAGGATATTTAATTCATAGCTTTTCAAGCTTCAAAAACAAAACATTCTGCAGTGCTCGAATACTAAATAAATTGGATACATAAAACTACAGCGCTGAGCACATGGCACTTCCTGAATGTGCAAAACATAACAGAATAAGTAAACAGAAATGTTGTTAGGCCTCCATTAAATTGTAAACAGAAATAATCGATTATGAGCCTGCCGATTAACGATGCAGCATCGTCCATGTCCACGATTCCATGCATCGATTATTTGATTCATTTCAACACCTCTACCTTTTAACCTACCCACTAAAACCTTAACTGCCCTAAACAGAACTGTTATTTGTTACAGCCATTCTAGCAGGTGACAGGAAGCCTTGACCTACTGTACCTATTTCAACATTTGCTACTGGTCTTTCTGCGCTGCGTTGTCAGGTTTCACCTAAATGTCTCATTTAAAATAAGGACCTCATGAGGCAATGGCGTCCTATCCACAGTGCTAATGTCTTTTGAAATAATTTTTCTCTTCGACAGGTGACCAGGCTGGAAAGACAACTCACCTCTCTGAAGCAAACCAGTGAAAGTCAGAGTAAAAGAGCCGAAGACCTCAACAACAAACTGAAACAGGTAATCTAAACACAACCGTGTGGTCCTCCGCTAAGAATTTCATGAAAATAAGTTTTAAGATTTACGTTATTTTTATTATTTGTTCCTCATTCCGTTTGCATTCTGCGTGTCTGCATCTGTATAGGTTGGTTAAGGTCCTCACACCACAGTAAAGACCCCCAGGTCGTCAGAGCAGGGACTGTAGCCTGTCCTAGCTTAAACTGAAGTATGATCTTACAGTAGTCATAGACTTTGAAATAACCTTACTCCAATCCTCAGAGACACTAAGTTGGTGAAGATGGTTTTAACGCAGCACAACAGTGCAATAGAAATTTACTTGGCATTTTTTGCTTTTAGTTTTTTTTCCCCTCAGTGAAACAAGAAGTAGCATATTTTCACTTATATTAAAAAGAAATTGCATTTTTTTTTTAAATATTTAAAAAAATATATTTGTCATGGAAAAAGGTTTTGGTTAAAATTGTTAGTTTGCTAAGCTAACCTTAAAAGACATGCAGGGGTGTATACATATGCAGTGTTATTCATTGTTTATATGGTCTGAATGTCTCTCCAGTCTAAAGACGAGCAGAGTTCCATGGAGGAGAAATACCGCAATGAGCTCAACGCTCATATCAAGTTGTCAACCCTCTACAAGGTAAGAATCACTGCAAGGCACCTGGGATAAAAATATTCTCTAAATAAAAAGGCATTAGCTCTACATTGTCCTGTCGTGCTATTCCCTGTGTATAGTCAGTATGTGATGTCTTTGTTTTCCCTGTAGGGGGCGGCGACAGACATGGAGACAAAGAATCAAGAACTGAGCAGAGCATTGGAAGAGCTCAGCAAGCTGGTTAAAGAAAGTGGGGAAGGTATTGCAACAGTTTTTGAGTTGTCTTCCAGAAAAGTCTTGCCCACATGCAAATTGTATGCTCGGGTAAATCCACGTGATAAATTGAATCACTGTTCTGTCCTGGGTATTCTTGTCAGCTTGATACAGAATTTCTAAATGGCATTTGTTCACACTAATCATCTGTGGAACTAATTAGCCTGGCAAAATGTGTCCCATCCTCACCATTGTTAGTGGTTTGGCTTACTGATAATTATAATATTAAACCGTGTAGGTAAGGAAACACCAGACTCTGAATCAGGAAAATGCCACTTAGGGCCTTGTTTTTGTGTGTGTGTGAAGTGTTAATTTCCATCTATAAGTATTAATGTAGCCCTGACCTTTGTGATTGATGTCACTGTCTGTCTTTGCAGCCAATAAGGCTCTAGAAAAGAAGGTGTCGGAGGGAGAAGAACTGAAGAAGCGGCTTGAGGCAGAGCTTGGAGAGAAGGTCAAGAAAATGGAGAAAGAGCTTGAAAACGCCACAATGAAGGCTGCTGGCAAACACTGCTGTAAGAACACATTTTTTTATTTTATATTTAACTTTCATATCGAGATGAATGATTGTCGTGTGCGAAGAGCCATTTGCACAGTATTGTGTGTGTGTACAAATGTGCATTAAGTGTGTGTACAAGTATGCCTGAACACCTTTTATTTAAGCGTGTGGGGTTTGTGTGTGTTTATTGTTTTATTGCTATTATTATAACTAATTCTAATTTTTCCATTTCCTATAGTTTATGTATATTTTTTCTCCTATGTCTAATTAATGTGTATTTGTGTTATTCTTATGGGTGTACATTTTTATTTTGAGCTGCTGTAGCACAGGAATTCCCCCAGTGTGGGATTAATAAAGTCTATCTTATCTGTTCTGTTCTGATCCAGGTGTGCCCTCTCTGAGTGAGGAGCAGTTGGACACCATGTGTCCATCAGCAGCTGCCATCGCTGCCATTGTCAAGCCCGGCATGAAGTTCTTTGATGTGAGTTCAATGGGACATACCAGGGCTGGATGAAATGGTTGAACCTATACTATGCATAATAACCTATAAAGTAATCACATTGATATTTACTTGCAATGAACTATGTTCCACAGGTTTTCCCTGTTAGACAACACACTTCACACATGTAAAACATCAATAAGTCATATTACCCAGCTGTGACCTTAACTCATCTGGCAGCACGCAGATCTACTTTAACATAAGACTTTAATATAATAACATCTATGCAATTTCTAGCAGTATTAATTCTTCCTCCTATGTCCTTGTGTAGCTGTATAATGCGTATGCAGAATGTCAGACACACCTTCAGCTTGAGAAGCAGGAGACCAGGAGAGTGAGCAGAGTTCTGGATGAGATTGTACAGGAAATAGAGTCCAAGGCTCCTGTCCTCAAGCGTCAGCGAGAGGAGTACGAGAGCATGCAGAGATCCATGGCCTCTCTGTGCAACAAGCTGGAACAGGCTCGAACGGTCTGGGAATCATTTCATGTGTCTTCCGTTTGTCCAAGTTTACATTCGAGTGTATTATTAAGTGCAGATTTGTTCACCTTTTTACTCCAGATAACATCTTCTGTTAAGTTTAATGTTAAGTATTTTGTTTACTTTTTTGTCATTAGGAGATCTACAGTTTGCAGAAAGAGAAAGAAGAGGCCAAGCAGCGCTGTGATACCATGGAGAGAGACAAAACGAGGATAGAGAGACAGCTAGAGGATACATCTGCACAGGTACACACACATACACTCGCACACTCACACATACACACCAAGTAATAAACACAAAAAAAAAATCTAAATGCAGTTAATTTAATCAGTTTGACATTCTTTAATCTGATGTGATTATACAATGTGTGCCGCAGTCTGTTAAGTAGGATGAGAAACATTGGCTTAATTAGCCAACACAAGTGATCTGGTATGTTTTGATGGAATTGTTTTGCTTTATCTGAATGAACAGGGGATTGAGAAAATATTGTATTCAGGTGATAACAATGATAAAAATACAAAATAAAAGGAGATCTCTGCTGATTGGTGCTGACTTATTCATTATTTTTTTTTCTCTTGTCCAGGTGTGTTCTCTTCTGGTGGATCTGGAGGAAGCCAGAGGGAACCAGGTGACCAAGGAAGACGGCAGCTCCGCCAACATTTCCAGCACCTCGGAGGTCATCAGTCCACGCCAGCTGTCCTTCCGCAGTGTGGAGGAGCTGCAGAGGCAGAACCAAAGTCTGCTGAGCAGGCTGAGGCAGCTGGAGGAGGAAAAAGACAGACAGCAGAGCCAAGTGACATCAGCGCGGTAATAAGTGCACAACTATTAATGTTGTTTTTGCAGGTATCTCTGCTCATACAATAACTGACTCCACTAGTGGCAGATGCTTTTGCCCAAAGCAACATACAAAGATGTAAAATCCAAGCCCAAGTAGATATACTGGGGCAGTTCCAAATTCCACCTAACTCAAGTGCCAGAAGAGTGTAGGTACATGAAGTAAGTGTTAAGTGCGTGTTAAGGGGGGCGCTACTGACAACCTCAGCCTGTCAGTCAGTGAATAGGGCATAGTGAACACAGTGGTGCCTGCCTGTAACAGAGGAAGTCTAACGTTAACCCTTATCGTGACAGTTTTCACCTCGCCATTATGTACGCTGTCTGCGTGGAGTTTTGAAAAGTGTAAACACACTTGCAACCACTTTACCGGCATTGCCGTGACTCACTGTGACTTTAACAAAGTCTACGTTGTTTCGCTCCGTCGACACCACAGCTCTGTGCGTGTGTGTGTCTGCAGTCGGAGCTCCACTCTCTAACAAGATGCAGAGATGTCAGAAAAAGCTTGCGCTTATGCACTCTCGGGTACCGAAATTTGGCACCGTTTGATTTAAAGTGAATCCGTCCTTGGTAGTACCGACGTGCCGATAGTTAAGGCGGCAGGCGTGTGTTGCTAAGGCGGCCGCCTAAGCTGCAGAGTGCTGCGGGAAACCCTGGTTTGGTTACTGTCAAAAATGAAAAATAAGGAGCTAATGCATGTCATTAATGGATGACGCAGTGAAGCTATTTGAAACGTATTTCAAAAATGAGATCTGTCTCTCTGGTTCCCTTCAGTGTGTCAGAGTTGGAGGCTAGTGTGGAAAAGCTTGAGAAGGAGGTTGAGCAGCTGAAAGAGCAGAGGAACCAGCAGAAACAGCTTGCTGACTCCAACTCCAGACAGAGAGACATGTACAAGGTCCTGCTGACACAGAGCACCGGCTTCAGCCTGCCTACTCAAGGTGACCTGAAAATATTGAAAATAACACACATTGTCCCTTTTTGGGGATTTTCTCTTGAACCATCCGTGCAATGGTGTTTTATAGAAGATGTCATGTGTGTCTGCAGGTTCGGATTCTTCATCCCACCCGGCACACATTAGGCCTTCAGTCCCAGCTACTCGCTCTACTCCTCAGAGAGCTGCTGCTGCTGAGTCCGCACAGACTGCTCAGGCTAAAGCTGCTTTAAAACAGGTACTTAGAAACATCTGCACACACTCACACTTACATTTGCATCTTTCTCCATCTTCTGAAAAAGGATGGAAAAAAAAAAAGACTGTTCTGACTTCATGTGTTTGTGTCTGTGCATCCCCAGCTGAATGATGCCTTCACTCTGTATAAGAAGGAGAAGGCAGAGAACGACAAGATGTCAAATGAGACAAACGACAGGTTACAGAAGCAGCTGACGGATCTTCGCTCCAGCCACGCCAAGCTGACCTCTCAGCTAGAGTTCAGCAGCAAGAGGTTTGCGAGGCTCAGCACTGCTGCTGCACATGGCTCATATTTCAGTTGTTGGAGATTTATTTTATGCAGTGTGTGTTTGTTTTGTGTGTTTCTGTGTATGTCAGGTACGAGATGCTCCAGGACACCGTATCAGCATATCGCAGAGAGATCTCTGCCCTGCAGGACAGGAACCAAAAAATGGCTGCAACGGCCCAACGACATGAGCACATCATTCACACAATGAGCCAGGACCTCCGACAGGCTAACGAAAAACTGGCACTGGAAGAGGTGAAGTAGAAAAGAAGCTTAATTATCTTAAGGATAGAGGTCATGCTGGATAGATATAAACTGCACTGTGAGACAGGATTACGTATTGATTATTCCTAGTAAATGTGCAAATACCAACAGTAATAGTATATAGGCCATTACACATGCGTTAAGGCTTTGCACTGCAAAGTTAAGAAATAAAAACAGTTGTGTGGTAATAAGCTTGACTCTGCGGTGGGCGTGACTTGATTGCGTCACCACTGTAAAGCTTGTTTTATGTTTCTGCGGAGGCTCCACGCAGAGCTTTCACCATAGCCTACGTAAGTGGCCTGATGTTTATAGTTGTGCGCTGGTGTGTGCGTCAAGCCGGTGTGTGTGTGTGTGTAGTGGGTAATAGAGCGAGGGAGAAGTGAGAGAGTGACGGCGATTAGCTTCGGAGCGAGTAGCGACTCTAGAGTCATAGTGAGAGAAACAAAGTGTGGCAACACTTGTAGAATTCTCCCGAGAAGTTAAACCTTTCATCTTCTACATAATTACCAACTTGTTAAACACCAGGAGATGCAAACATGTTCTTGACTGAACCAGAAATGGGACATGAGATCCCCATAATAGCGTGGCCAATCATCACTGCCCTGTGTTGTTTAAATGTTTTGCAATAATGGAGCCTTTGCTCCTGTTGTAAATTGTGACTTCAATATCAATCAATTTATTTGTCATGTAAAATTATAGCCACCACTCAAACTGATTAGATCTCCCATTCCCTGTGAACAACCAGCCTGCAAAATTTAATTCAAATCCATTCATTACCATTTAAAAAAATTCTGTCCTGCTCTCTTTTCCGTCTACTTTTCAATTAATACCTAATTGGTTAATTTTCCCCTCTGTGTCTGTAGGTGCGAGTGGAGAACTTGACTAAAGAGAGAGACATGTTGAGACAAGCAGAGAGTCGACTCAATCGAGAAAAGGAAGCCATGCTGGCAGAGCAACGTAACCAGAACCTGCTGCTCACCAATCTCAAGACTATACAGGTACCATATCATGCTACACTGTTTTTATTCTCAGTTGAACAATTGAAAACATCTCACTTCTTTTTCTCATTTCATGCATTAAGCCTTCCTTCATAAGAAGCACTCCTGCTGTGATGCAATAACATTGTAGTAATACAATAAAATCTTTGTTTCTGGCAGAAAGTGTCATTAAGCAGCTATTTTTCATCAAAACTAGATATTGGCTACCCAAATAAATAGTATCATGACTTGTTTTACCACAATTAAAGGTGAAATAGATTTCCTGCATCATCTTATTGCATCCACTTTGATATACCTGCTTCTACATGTTACCAAATATTTGGGTGAACCTTAAATTAATTGTTTTTCTCATGAATTCTCCTATTTTTGTCCTCCTCTCTCATAATGGCCTAGTTGACAATGGAGCGTACAGAGACGGAGACTCGCCAGCAGCTGAACAACAAGATAGAGCATCTGGAGGCAGAACTGTCTTCAATGAAGACCAGGCTGGACCAGGAAGTAGCACAGAGACATGCCCTTGGACGCACCATGGACGTATGTAGAATATATCAATCAATCCATCCATTTTTTTTGTCACATGAAATGTACGTGGTACAATTTCAGTGAAATGTTATCCAATCAGCTCCTTTTAACTTGTGCATGATTCATCATAAAGCAGAATGAGTAGAAAAAGCGTCACCCGGTTTAATATACATTTAAAAGTGTACATACACTTCGTCTTTGATGCTTTTATGTTGTGGAAAGTCATCTTTACAAATAGATGTTATTTCGTATGAAGGGTTTCTTTTGTACATGGATATCCAAAATTGTACAATAGTTCAAGCAGACTTAAATAGAAAAGGTCAGAAAGAGACAAAGATCCCTCTGAGCAACAGTTGATTAAGAAGAGAATAAATCCGCAGTCATTGGTGAAAGAAACTGGAAACTTAGCATCAAATGTGTGCAGATTTAAATAGGAACCGGTTCCTATTTCAGTGTCAAGTTCACAATAATGCAGCCTATAACAAGCTGGACTTAACAAAGGCAACATGTTGCTTTAGCAAAGCTTTTCTTCAAACCACACAATAGAAAGAGAAGGTTGGTCTAGGTTTAGCAATGTTGGAATATCAGCTGAACATACTATGGACTGACAAATCGTAGTTTAAACAGCTTTAATCTGACCACTGAGAAGCTTCCTGGGGGCCCAAAGAAAAGCAAACTCACTCAATATTTAGATATTTAAATATCTCTCTTTTTGTTGTTGTTTTAGTTTCTTTTCAAAAAGTAATTAAATAACAATGCCAACAGATAGGCCTAGCACACACTAGGACACTGGACAATTACCAACACATACAATTATAAAATACACTATACTTATATAAATATCTCAATACTACGAGATCCTAAACTGTAGCTTTAGCCATTACATGGACTATATCATATATAAATGGTCTATAATTACACTGAATACAATAAACAAACCAATATGTAACACATTGGTAAAGATCAGATAAAATACAACATCCATTAATAACTATTATTAATAATTGTGAAATAGATACCAGTCTTACGGTATAACATATCAAATATACATCAACAAATGACACTATAGATCATATTATATCTTGAAACAATTGCTCTGCACTCTAGCTGAAGCTGCTAGCAAATACATATAAACACCTCCTAATAACCTTTCTACACAGAACATGACAACATCCATCATATAGACAACCGTACTAGTGATATACTCTTTTGATACATATTAACAGAGATTGGAAAGGTTTAAAAATATATACCTGTGGGTTGGAAAGAAGTGGAGATACAGAAATGATGTCTTTCTCAAGCACTGGATGTTTATTTCTCAGTGCTCGAGCTACCGTCTCCACAGCAACCCACTATGGTGAAACAGTGCAACAGCGCTATCTACTGGCATGAAGTGAAATACATGAAACTGTTATCTTAAATGTAATAAAATAAAAAAAATAGGAGGGGGTAACAGTTTGTTTTTTTAAACTAATATATAAGGGCATTTTATCTACCATTGCACATGTGTACACTTTTCTGGACTGGAAAACAAATTCAACGAATCCAAGTTCCAACATGATTCTTCTCGCCTCACGTCATGCAACACTGTGGGTACATTGACTAACTAGAAGTATAAAACATTTATTATTTTTATTTTGTGACTAAAACTATTTCAAATGTGAATTAAAATACTTTGTCTGAATTATATGGCGGTATATACTCTTACATAAGCGTTGTTGGACACTGCATGTAATCTTGTCTTATTACTTCTCTGTCATCTCCACCTCCTCCACAGGCTCAGTTATTAGAAGCTAAAAAACAGCTGGAGACACAGAACACCTTGCAGCAGAAGACCAGGGAGTTGTTGCGTAGCTCTGAGCAGCAGGTGGCAGCACTGAAAGCCCAGCTGGCTTCTGCTTCCTCTGAGGCTGTTACCACCCCCAGCAACACAGCCAACCCTGCTACCAGAGCTGCCGGCCTCAGGGCACCACTTAGAGGTAAACAGCAGCACTCTGTAATGAAGGGACAAGACCATTATTGATGATGGAAGTGGTTGATAAGGGTCTAATGCTATTACTGTCACTGAGTGTTAACAGCTCTTTTTTTTGTGTGTCTCTGTGTTCCCTCAGTACGCTCTCCAGGGCCCGCAGCCTCCCAGCAGCTCAGCCAATCGGAGCAGGAGCTTTCAGAGTTGAAAGGTCTTCTGCGTACTGCTGAGGAACAAAACAACGAACTAGCAGAGCAGCTAAAGAATGCCAATGCTACTGTAGAGCAGTACAGGGCTGTGGTACTGACTCTGGAAGACAGTCTGAAGAAAGAAAAGGAGGTATAGCTCTTTGATTTGTATTCCTGAGTAATTCAACAACGTTATCTGCTCTTGTCCCCCATCTTCAATGTCTTTTCATACATTTTACTCTCTTTACTACTCCACACCAATCTGTCCACACACATGTAAACTGACCCTCGTCCATTCTTTAGTCTCGCTCCCCTCTTGAGCTCCGGCTGAAGGAGTCCCAGGAGGTGCAGAAGCAGCTGGAGAAGAGGATTTTAGAGTTGGAGAAAATGAAGCAGCAGGAGAGAGAAGAGAGGAGAAAGGCTGTGGATGCAGTGGAAAAACAAGTAAGCCTGTGGCACACCGTTAATACAAGTGATAATAACAATGTATCAAATTAACTTACTTAACTTTTAAACTGCAGTGGAGGACTGTGGTTAACTGCTCCTCAGATCTCTGAAGGGTAAATCCAGACAGCTAGCTAGACTATCTGTCCAATCTGAGTTTTTTGCGAGACTACCACTTTCATTGTATTGTTTTCAGCCTAACAGGCAGCAGTGTTTTTAGCGAAAAGGCCCCGATAACTGACCCACTGTACACTCCCTGCTCAGCAGCAAAAAAAAATGTCTATAGTTATTTGAACCTGCTGTCTTGTCCAGATGTATGAGGTGCAGCGCAGTCTGAAGTCCAGCCAGGCAGAGCAACAGGAGGCACTGGAGAGAGCTACCTCTGCTGTTACACTGGAGCAGAAGGCCATACAGGAAAGCCTGCTGCAGGTCCGTTTAAACACAGACACACACACACACACACTCAAATGCTGGTTAATATTCCCAGTGCCCACCAGTTAACATATGTATCTTGAATTCACCTACAGTCAGAACATGAATTTTAAAGTTGTATTTACTTGTGTGGGCTCAACTGTTTCCCGTCTGTCTTCCTCTCAGACTAAGCTAGCTGGAGAAGCACAGGCTAAGTATGAGCGGGAACTCATGCTTCATGCTGCTGATGTAGAGGCCCTGCAGGAGCTGAAGAAAAAAACCCAGCAAGATGCAGCACAGAAGAGGGAGTTGGAGGAGCAACTGAGCAAAATCTCGTCCCTCCTGCAGGAGAAGACTGCAGCTTTGAACACCGTGGAGAGACAGCTGAAGGTAGGGCAGCTAACCCAAGAGGGAGAAGAGGGAAGAAACTAGGCATTCTGTGGTCATTTTTACACAGCTTTGAATAAGTGTTTATCAAGTATATCCAGAAAAAGTCATCCTTAAAATTATTTTTATTAATTGTTAATTGTTTTGCCTGTTGCCTTTGCAAGATTCTAAAGTGTCTTAACGCCTCCTAAGGAAATACTTCTGTTGGAGAATGTTGTGTTTCTGATTGGTCATGAAAATGAGAATGACTGATTGGTCATAACAGTTTTACTCTTCTTCAGGAGGATCTGTCTATTAAGAGTCGTCGCTGTGAGGAGCTGGGGAAGCAGAATGCTCTCCTGCACCAACAGATGGATGAAATGGCCACCAAGGGTCGTCTGCTGCAAAACCAGCCACAGCAGCTCGACCTGTCATTCAGTGAAGAGGGCAAGACCACTGAACAGATACTAGAAATACTCCGGTAATACAGCAACACCAAGGGTGGCTTAGTACTTTTAAGAAGGGCTTGAGGTTGTTAACATGGGGAACACTGAATTTTGTAGAAACCATTACGGTTTCCTTTTATCAACTTAACATCTCAATGTGAACTCTTTGGGATTAAGATTGGTATGTGCGTGCGTTGTAGGTTTGTGCGGAGTGAAAAGGAGATTGCTGTGGCTCGGTGTGACGCGTCTGATAGAGAAGCTCTTCGCTACAAACAGCGAGTGGAGCACCAAGACAGACAACTGAAGGATCTAGAGGAATCTCTGAACTCTGAGCGGGAGAAAATGCAGGTACAAAATGAAGTGATGGATTCATGTAAGACTGGTGTACCCTTAGTGGCTCTTATTGTGGCATCGGTGTCACTGTTGGAATCGAAAATTGATGCGATAACCTTTTAAAATCTAAAGTCGAATTGCGGATTTACAGTGTCACTCTTACAAATTATTCATGCTAAAATAAGCAATAGTGGCACAAAAGAATACAGTTTATTATAATCAGTGTGTCTGTTTGCCCTCCCTGGCCAAGGCTACAGCGAAGACTCTGGCCCAGCAGGAGGAACAGCTGAAGAAGATGGAAAATATCGGTGCTCTCCAAGAAACCAACAGGATGCTGAAAATGGACCGAGATAAACTGGAGCAAGAGCTGCAACAAGCTCAGGCTAAAGTAAGATACAAGTGTTGCATGTCATGTTTTGTCCTGGGTCTCCTTTCATTGTTCGCTGTGGCTAGTTTTAAGTTTTACTACGCTCGACAATATTTTGTGAGGACATGTTTGAATCTCAAAACACAGTGCAGTTTACCGCTCTAATAAAACCCTACTTTGAATGTAATTCTAGCATTGATGTTTGCTTTTAAAGTAAAACTTCTCTCTGGAGCTGTGTTGTAAATACAAAAGACAGGTTGGACAAAAACATAAAATAGTGTCATTAGAAGCTGAAGTTTCTCATTAACCTTGCCTTGCATCTGAGAGCTATTGTCTTTTATACCCATGCTTAAAATCCCTCTCTCTATCAGGTTACAAAGCTCCAGTCAGACATCAGCCCACTACATCACTCTTTATCTCAGCTGTCAGAGAGAAATGGCTCCCTGCAAGCTGATAAGAGGATACTGGAAGAAGACCTCAAACGCTGGAAGGCCAAAACACAGGTAACGTGCGTGCATGCATTCATGTGTGAACAAGAAGGGGAAGAGTGTGTATACCTGCATTTATAGCATTTTGTCTCCCATTCCTACTGCAGATTGTTATATTTTCTTGTTTAATTGCACATTCTTATATACTTTCCATGTGTTTTTATCATTATTTACTGATACATTCTAGAGTTTTGTCAATTAGTTGTTTTTAATAAAGCTTAGTGTTCCATTTTGTCAGTTTTAACTTCAAATTTCTAAGTTAACTTATTAGTATAACTTAAACTTGACTGTCTATCTGCAGCAACTGCTTAGCCAACAGAAAGATGGTGATGTTGAGGAGAGACAGAAACTCGCCACTGAGAAAGAAGCTCAGCAGAAACGCATCACACAGCTAGCTGAAGAGACAGCCAAGCTGAAGACTGAACTGGCAAGGTAACCCACACACACCCCATCGATTTTGTATTAGTAAAAGAGATGCCAATTTTAAACCAGCTCTGTGTCATCCATATGTGAGCAGTGTGTTTAGATGAGCAGCGTTTGGCTTCCCTCCGTGGCGCCAGTGAATGGAGCTTGGCTCTCAACAGACCTCCTCTGCTCTGCTCCTCTGAGAGCTACGTGCACTGGCGACACGGATGGAAGCCAAACACTGTTTATCTAAACACACCGGCGTCCCCACTGCCATGACACAGAGCTGGATTTAAATCAGCAAAATATCTGCTGCTGTTAATGATGGAATAATAGATATTTTCTATTCAGGTCTCATTAGTGTTGTATGTGTCCTGTTTCTTGTTGCTAATAATGACCAGATCAGAACTTCTAGCAGCTATCATGCTCCGTGGCAGATTGATCAATGCATTCCTAGAAATACTGAAATTATTGTTATGTGTGCATCAGATCCAGTGCCAGCAGTAACTCAGCTCAGTCTCAGCTGCAAGCCCTCAGAGACTCCGTGGCCCGTCTGACGTCGGAGAGAGACACTCTGAAGAAAGACCTGGAAACAAAAAACACAGACATTCTAGAGAAGAACAAGACCATCACCCAGGTCAAGAAGATTGGACGACGCTACAAGACCCAGTATGAGGAGCTCAAGGTCCAGCATGACAAGGTGGGACTGCGGTTGTGGAATCTGTTCACGTTAAAGTCTGCAGTAGACAACAAGTTTATTATGGGTGGACTGATGATGGCTGTGTGTTTTCTGTGTGTTCCAGCTGGTTGAGGAAACAGCTGCTAAAGCAGGAAGTGAGGCAGGTCCAAGCCAGGAGGTGCAGCAGGAGCTGACCAAAACCCAGGAGGAGCGCAATAGGGCCAGAGAGGAGCTAAACACACTGAAAGCGGAATTGCAGAAAAAACTGGAGGAGGTGAGCAGGAAGACATTTTAGGTCTTTATTAACCTAAAATAGAAATATAAGGCACCATGATTTTTTTTTTTTTGCTTTACATGGAGTACACATAGTTGGACATGTTCAGTCTGTGGCTGCCCAGTTTAAGTGTTTCACTTTTTAGCACTGACCTTATGCGCAAAGTTGCCTGTGCTGCTGGGTTGCTGGACCAGCTCTGTGCACAAAGCCATTTTAAAACTGAACACACTGTTATCATCATGATATTTCAAAAACAAGACCTATCAATAGTCACAGAATGCATTTGTTGTTTTGTCTTGTCAGTACAGTAAAGACCCCTCTTACATTGATTAGATTTTTTTAAACAATGTTTCCCCCAACCAGGCCCAGAAGTCCCAGCAGGAGTTTGAGGAGTACAGGAAGGAAAACCAGCAGACCGTGGAAAAGTTGCAGGAGGTGCAAAACCAGCTGACACAGAAAATGAACCACAATAAAATATACAAATAAAAATACAATGTTAATTGCTGTTAATTACTTTTGAGCTATTTTGGTGGTAATAACACCAATGTAGAATAGTAATGTAAGTTCACTTTACATGTAGACTAATTTAATGAGGAATATACATTAGAAAAGGCAGGAATCACATACTTGAATGTCACCTCTTTGCACATATTTGTCCTGTCCCAGACCGAGACTCGACTGCAGCAGAATCAGCACCTGCTGACCCAGGCTCAGAAAGACCTTCAGCAAACCAAGACCCACAGCCAGCAGGTAAGAAGTACTGCCAAGAACACAGCAACACCTATCTACCTACCTACAGACATTTTTATTACTTCAGTCATTTTGTGATGACATCGCCTAAAAATATACAAACCTTTTGCTGAATTCATTGTTGACTTTCTATTTATATATCTATATCTATATAACCCTAGAACCAAAAGAAATTCACCTGAAAATAGACCCACAGAGCCTAACTTCCTCTTTTGCCGTTTAAAGGTACAGAACCAATTAAAATCGGCTCAGTCTCAAGCGCAGGCTCGTCAGAACCAGATTCAGCAGATCCAGAAGGAGCTCCAGCAGGCTAAAGAAGCCCTTCAGCAGAACCTCGCTAATCAGAAAGAGCTGCAGCAGACCCAACAAAGCAGCCAACAGAGCCACAACCAGGAAGTCAGCAACATCAAGACTGCTCTCAGCCAAGCAGAGAGCAAGGTGAGGAGGCTTCTTTCTCTTTACTGAGTAGATTTGATTTTGTTTAAATACTTACCTATATTTATAGTTATACTTACCTACTTACAATGCATAATTACATTTAGATAGCATTTATAGTTATTTCTCATACGAAATACACCAGACAGGGAGTACCCATTTAGGGGGAAATAATCGTGCTGTAACATATGGAGAGAAAAGACCCATAAGAGCCATGAATATTCAACGTCAGTGAGGTAAATCATTAAATGATGCCGGTGACCATTACTACTGATGGATAGCTAATGTAAACAAGCAATAAATGTTGTACATTTCTTCCGTGCACATTTACTAAGCTTGTTTAAGTCTTAATGCTTATACTGCACACTCTGTGTGAAAAGACAAAAGTCATTTTCAGATTTTTTTTTCTCAAAAGGTTGCTGCTGTTGTATTAAAACCTGAGATTATTTTGTGCAATACTTAAACTAATAAGTAGTGGATCTGTGCTTACCTCCTGACAGGTGACTGAGCTTCAGAGCCAACTGGACAGCCTGCAGAAGGTTGGGAAAAGCTTTACAGTCAGTTTATTTAAACTAGAAACAGCACTGCAAGTGCTGTGCATGTATACACACACACACACACACACACAAACACGTTTTTTTTGGCTATAACTCAAGACTTCCTTCGCTAACTAAGTCACACAAATGTCTAATAGGATAAAATGATGAAGTGATGACATTTAATATCCAAAAAGGTCAACTTTACTGTGACATTATTATATTCTGCAAAAATCCTTTTCTGGTCGTTATTAAACGCCATAACTCGGGAACAGAAGGGGAGACATTTGGTTGGCGGAGGCAAACAACCACAAGGCGATAGTTCTAGTTTTTATTTTTCCATCTGTCCTCTTTAGTCACATCCAATGCATCAAACGGTCTTTCTTTTTAAAGGTCTTCACTTACACAACATGTTTGTCTGATTGTTTCTCTTTGTCAGATAATTGGTGAGCGTGAAGCAGAAATTAAGCGTCTGCAGGAGCAGCTTTCTGAAGCCAACCAGGCTAATGAAGCTAGCCGAGCCACACAGGCCATCCAGAGCCAGACTTCCCCGTCCATCCAAGCCAGTGATGCTAACGTTGCTAGTGACGGTAACCAGGCCCTACAAGAGGAGTTGGCCAAACTCAGACAAGAGGTACTTTCAAATCTGCTTTCCCAAAATAATGTTTAATCTAACTGTTGTCTGTCTTTCTCTCTGTATTGACACCCTTAACATTCTCGCTAATTAACTCTGTCAACTGTGTCAAAATCCTTGCATAAGTCAATACTGTCAATGTTTTTTGCAGTTCAGTGCCTTAATAATGTCTTTCACCACTTTAAGATCAGCAGTTATAGTACTGTGTTGTTCCCCTGCAGCTGTCTGAGAGCAAGACCAGAGAGGAGCAGCTCAGACAGCAGATAGCTGAAAAAGAGGAAAAGACTAAGAAGGTCTTCATGGGAGCCAAAACCAAAATCAACCAACTAAACAGTAAGTTTCACAAGCATTTATGTACACAGATACTAAATGCTACTAAAGACATGCTGACAAAGTACAACTGAAGAAAGAAGCTACTCTGTTACATTAGCTGAAGTGTAACTTTGTTACTTGCACCTTAACCTGTAGGTGCTAAAGAGAAGCTCACTCAGGAGATACAAGAAGTGAAACAGAGTAAGGAGGAACTGGAGGTGAGAATGAACGCCCTGAAGTCTCAGTATGAAGGACGGCTTCTTCGGCTGGACAGAGAGCTGAGAGAACTGAGAGAGACGCAAGCACAGTCCGACCCCAGAGAGGAACCTCAGGACCAGAGTGGAGCTAAGGTACATGCATCACGCTGGCTGTGGACATGACTGACATGAAGGTCCATTCTTTGAGATCTCTTTATCTCACCAAAATAGACCAAATGTTTTTAGAAATTCTGTTTTGTTCTGTAATTATGTGTTTGCCCTTTTTTTCTTCACTGTAAAAATGATGTAATTTGAATTGAACAACTAAGTATTAGGGCCACTAATAGCGGACCTGCTAACTAAAATGCCTTTTGCGTAGCAGGAACTTATTTTGTCATTAAAGTATGCGTTGGTACAAGTTGTTACTTTTAGGTAAGAAGGTCACGTTTTTTTTTTTTTTTTTACTTACACCAAAAAAGGGCATTGACCGCCCACCCGCCAAATGCAGGTAGAATTGGTTGTGGCATGTAACACAGTCACTCGTACTAGCCACTTTGTTGAGTGAAACGCCAGAGCTGGAAGACCCTAACCGCAGCAGATTTGCTTGTTGCGCTAGAAAGCAACATACCTTATTGAATGACTTCTCTCAAAATAATCCGGCTTCTTTTCTCCAAATATTATGACATTTTTTCTGTAAATATTACAACTTAATTCTCTACATCTAATAGCCATCTGTGTTACAATGTTAGAGTTTTTCTGTCATCTAATTGCAATATTACCAACCTGTATCGGTACTTAGGTGGGGGATCAGACCAGATCTGCAGACCAGAGACAGATATCTTTGAAGAGTCCTGCCCAAGACAGGGGGAGGTAACTAATGAAGATATACACGCATGCACAAACACCAGAAACAAAGTTAATAGTTGTAAATAGACTTTTTTATTTACACTTGTTAGAAACTTTAATTTTTTCAGTCTGTGCATGTATTGTAAGTTCTAGCTTTACAGACATTGTTAAACAAATATTCAGAGCCAGATTAGAATGGATCTACTGTAAATTATGAAAAGCTAAATGCTGTTTACAGTAATATAGAACTAACACAAAGTAATTGTTGGCAAAAAAATAACTTTTCATGTTTTCTCCATCAGCTCCAGCCTGTCTGACCCTCCCACTGCCAACATCCGCCCCACCACAAGTACTCCATCTCCTAGCAACAAGCCAAGCCCCTCCCAGGGTAACAAGGCCACGCCCCGTGCCAGCATCCGGCCAATGGTTACCCCGGCAACTGTCCCCATCCCAACACCCACTGCCACGGTCATGCCTACCACACAGACTGACAGCCAAGAGGGTGAGCGCAAGAAATGAAAAGGAATTTAAAATAAAAGAACTTAGTAGTAGATAGTATATTATAATGGGCGTGTTTTGCTCTTGCCTTTGGCATGTTGTTACAGAGCTAGCTTTAGCGAGGTAAAAATATGGCAGACAGCAAGGTGGCTGGCAATATTACCACACACACAAGGGACGTCCTAAGGAATCCAAATTCAAACGGCCTGCTTGCACACACATTTATTGAAAGGTGGCGCAGGAAAAATAAAGAGGTGGTTTTCTCAAACTTTGGGGGTCTTTAGTCACACTGGGAACACATATTTATGTTAAATAGACACAAAAAGGGGCTTCTTGCGTAATATGCAATCTTTTAAAGTAGAATATAGTGTGTGTTTGGTTAGTTTTTGTTACGTTAGCTGATGTGTCACAATGTAATATAATGTTTCACCCTGCAGTGCTGATGAGTGCAGGAGCCTCTGTACACTCTACCAGCTCCAGTCTGGTGAACACGGCCACATCAATAACTCAGCCAACCAGCACTCAGGCCACCGCTTTTGTCCAGCCCACTCAGCAGCAGGCAGCCAATCAGGATGCAGGCCCCAGTGTGGAGGCAGAACGACCATCTACATCCTCCTCTGTGGGTGGAACAGGTGAGCAGCACCTTGTCTGATATCCCACGGGCATCACTGCAACCTTACAGATAACCATAAAACACAGGAAAGAAACAAAAGACACTGTCGTTGGCCTGTGGCGTTTATCCCGTGCATATAATAACCTCTCGAGTGAACACTGAAGGCTAGAGTGCTCAGACCAAATTAAATGCACTTATTTAATTTTTTTACTTCTTTATACCTCCATCCACAATTTTTCCCCTGACTGGATATCAGCTGAACACTTTAATTGTGTTAACTGATATCGTGTGTGTGTGTGTGTGTGTGTGTGTGTGTGTGTGTGTGTGTGTGTGTGTGTGTAGGTTCAAAGCGAGGCAGAGAGGACGAGGAAGAGGAGAGCAGACCAGAGAGTTCTCACACGCCTCCAACCACAAAAAAACTAAGACTTAAACCAACAATAGCACTACAGGTAAACAGAGATAGAAGTCAACCTAATGCAAAGCCTTTTGATTCTCTGTATATCCTTTCAGTGTTATACTCATACCTGCAAACTAGTCGCTTTTCGGTGAAAATCTTCGTTTTGAAGTGGAAAATGTCATCCACATGAATCGTGTAGATCCGAAGAGTTTTTTTTTGGGGGGGGGGTCCGAGACCCGGTGCTAATACAGCACCTGAGCCTTAACAACCGTTATCTACCGGACGGAATAGCAACGCGGATTTCGGTGCCTTATTTAGGTGCTACTTAAATGCCTGCGCTTCTCTCTGATGCTCCGAAACGTTACTGGGAACTGAAACATCGCTGCACAGGACAGTAGTTAACAAACACTTGACAGCAGGTAAGGTTAGCCTACCGTTAGCTTTTTCAGCCCTTCTGAGTTTGCAGGTATGTATACTGCAATGTAATGCTTGTTTCACAATGAAGACAGTTAATGTTGCTATTGGAAATTAGGTCCAAGTCCAGATTTCTAGCTTTGTGTTATGGTCTTTTAAATGTATTAACTGTGTAGTTACAGCTGTGTAATCTGGTGTGTTTCAGATGGAAGGTGATGAGGAGATTGAAGGAGAGCTGAGGGATGAAGGAGAACGACAGGATTCGCCAGATGACAGTCAGGTCAGTCACCATTGAAAGCATTTTTATTTGATGGCTAGGGTTGCATAACATTGTTCAGAGACACTTACTGTATGAATTTAGTGTTTGACTAGTATGGACCCTCCCGACTGTTTTCACAGCAAATGTCCGCTCCCTGGACAATAAACTGGACTACATTTTTGCACAATTTTCTTGATTTATTTAAAAGAAAAGATTTGAAATTCTTGGTTTTGTACCCACCTAGTTGTTACAATTGGGAAGTATGTATAACGGTGTGTAAAACCAATAAAAATGAAGGAATAAATGTTAGTGTGTAAGATATATTTTATCAGTTTGCAATATTACGTAACTTCTCTGTATTATTTCTTACTTGTTAACTTGCAATCTACAACCTACAGTCAAATATCCTTGTTTACAAGCTTAACATGCACCGTATGGCTAAAAGTCTCCATGTGATAGCTGAACATGTAAATCCAAAACCATGGACCTGACCAAAAGCATGTAGACAGGAGAGTCCACTTACTTTTGGCAATATAGTGTCAAATCAAACATTAAGGTGATATGAAGCGTAAACGGTCTGAGTTAGGCAAATCAAGTGGATCTCTTCCAAAATTAATCTTTTTATTACAAAATTGCTTACGGACACATGTACACCTGACTATTGTTTTTAAGACATACTTGAAAAATTGTGAACCTACCCTTTAAAGTATAATGAAAATGTTGTTAGTTGCATCCTAAGATGAGACACACAGTAAGTTAAAAGCTGTAAATCCTCTCCACTACCAGAGAAAATACTGTATTTTTTTCTTTTTTTGATTGGAATGTAATGATAGTTTGTAAGATCGCCTGCAGTGGTTTAAAATACTTAATAATGGATTTATGTTTGGGCTGCAGGAGCTTCCAGAGGATTGTTACCCCAATTTAGCTGAAGATGACGAAGACATCGAGGAAGTGTCCCAGTCTGTCCCCTCCGATATGATGTTCTCTCAGGGCTCCGCTATTGTTCGGGACGTCATCGTGATCGATACGGACAGCGAGAGCCGTGAGAGCAAAGAGGGGGAGGAGAAGCAGGAGGACGAAGGTGAAGAGGAAGAGGAGGAGGAGGAGGAAGAAGACGAAGAAGAAGAAGGGGTGCTGTTCCGTTTTTATTATCGTGTCAAAAATGTTTTCAGCGTTGATCTATTTTCTGTATTAAGTAACCTAGCGTTCTTTATCTACCTCAGTATAAGGAAGAAGAAGGGGATGATGAAGATGAGGATGATGCTGGTGACAGCGGGATAAGGGGAGGAGAGGAGAGTAACGAGGAGAGCAGGGAGGCAGAAGAGGGAGCAGGGGAAGATGAGCCATCCGAAGCCTCCAACGCTGAGGACAATGTGTGTGGACCCTCTTCAGACTCGCAGCGTCCCTCTGAGCCATCACACAGCAGTGAGCACCTTCCCTGGTCTCCGTAGTCTCTGACTCATCTCTTTGTTCCTCATTGTGAAAGCATTTTTAATGTGAGTTACTCTTTTCTTCCAGATGAAGGCAGCAGTAGCGCCACATCAGAGACCGAGCCCCCCAGAGACCCTTTACACTTCCCCCCAACCTCCTCCCCCCTCTGCGCCCTCCCCCTCCTCCTCCATTACACCCCCGCCTACCCCCACCCACGTAGGCCCCCACACCCCCTCCCACCACGGCTCTACATCCAACCTCCAGCTCCGGAGCTGGGACCCCCACACACACAGGTACACACACAGGTACACACACAGGTACACACACAGGTACACACACACAGGTACACACACAGTTACACACACAGTCACTCACTGACTCAGCTTGATCAAATTAAACAAATCACATTTATTCGCGTTACAATTTGCTAGAGCTTTATCACACAACATATAAGCAGTCTACTATTTGAAGTTTTCGACAAAACCCTATTATCTTGCTCATCAGGAACAAGTTGTTTGAAAGAAAAAGTGCATTTAACTTTGACATTTTAGCCATTTTGATGGTGTTTTTTTACAGGTTCACAAAGAGTTTAGTCAAGATCACTGCCTTGAAAATGTCCTTTTCTTAAAGAATACTCTGACAGTGATGACCTGTGTTTGTTAATCAGAGACAGTCCTCTCAGCTGCGCAGACCATCAGTAGGACGCGGACCTCAACTAACGCCTGGAATAGGCAGTATGGTAAGAGATGGGGTGTGTGTGTACAAGTGTGTTGGGTAGTAGGATTGCATTTACTTTATATGTTGGAGTCAATGGTGTCAAAACATTTCCTATAGGGTTGTAAGAAAATATCGATACACTTGAGTATCATGATATTATGTTTTGTGATACTGTATCCATTCTCAAAAACCCTATCGATTTTTAATCGCAGGTGGTCCCTCTGAGACCCGCGGGACCACCGGCAATCTCAGCCGAGATTACTGTCTTTAAGAGACTGCAGCAGGCTCCCTTTTAAAACGAGAGTGAAGATACTGGTTTCATGAAACTGATTTGGTATGAAAGTTGATAACCTAAAGCATCCATTGGTACCAACCATGTCATGCTAGCTTGTCTGGAAGGTGGCTAAATAACGCTCCAAAGGCTACATTTTGGCGAGGAACTGGCATGGCCATTTTTAAAGGGGTCCCTTGACCTCTTACCTCCAAGATATCTAAATAAAAATGGGTTATATTTTATACCCACAAGTCTTCCACTTTTTATGCTAATCCCATGCAGTTTTTCTCATGTATAAATGTTATTTTTCGCCTATTCTAAAATGGTGTGTGTGTTCATGTGTGATGATGTTAGTCCCCATAGTAGCCATGTCATTGTAGTGAGAATGTTTTTTGGAAACTTGATCTCTGTTGCCTGTTTATTTTTTTTAAGATTTGAAATCTTGCAATATATTAAAAACGTAACCCCTTTTGTCATGATATGTATCGTATTGCCAGATTCTTGCCAATACACAGCCCTAATATCCAATATATATTATTGGTCTTAAAAGGGTCATGCTGTGTGTACTAAGCATGTAAAGTAGATCTGCAGTGAGTGTGTTTTGTGTGTTGCAGCAACATTTCTTCGATGATGACGACCGAATGGTTCCCAGTACTCCCACTCTGGTAGTCCCACACCGCACTGATGGCTTTGCTGAAGCTATACAGTAAGATCTACACACAAAGACTGCAGTGTCAAATGCACATATATCTGTAATATTAATCGGTCATTTAATTTCTAGAATTTCAGTGAATAAAGAGGTTTGAATGTTAGACAATATCAGGGGGATTTTCCAAAGGTCTGGTCTAGCCGAGTCGCAGTCAGGTGCTGATGTAAGAAAAAAAATAACTCTGTTCTGCACTGCATGTCAGACATCAGGCTGAAGTTATCTCATGGGGGAAACCCTGTGTGTTTCCCACTGCAAGAAAACACTGTACATCATATTTTACAGTAAGAAGTCCTCAGAAAATTCCCCCCGGGATAGAAAAAAATCAAAGAATAAGCTTCTTGATTTAACCGTATTTGCACCACATGCTGTTTTTAAAATCCACAATTTTTACCCAGTTTTGTATGTTAAATTAAACACTTCCAGATTTTGTTAAAAACTGATCAATTATGAGCCCTAGATGTTCATCGGTTTGGATGATGATGATTAGAAAAGAAACTTAAACTCTATAAAGCCAACTCTAACAACAAACTTAAGCTTAGTTATGTGGAGTGTTTGAATGATCTTGGAAGGAAGCTCGATCATAACCCCAGTGGGAACTGTGACTCTCACACGTGTGTCGTTCATCTCCTCAGTTCTCCTCAGGTAGCAGGTCTGTCCACCAGGTTCAGGTTTGGACCTCCAGAAGACCTGCTGCCTCAGACATCAGCCTCACACTCTGACCTGGGACAGCTTGCCTCTCAAGGAGGTACTACACACATACATAGTTACACCTGGACTGATCTCAAACATGTTACGTTTACATATTCATTTTTTTTAAATCCTTAATCCTGTCTGCCTTTACTACTGCCGTGTGTGTAGGTCTGGGGATGTACGAGTCTCCTCTCTTCCTGGCTGCTCATGATGAAGACGGAGGAGGAAGGAGTGTCCCCACCACGCCTTTACAAGTGGCTGCACCAGGTGAGACACACTCTGTGCATTTTGAAAGTTCAACCAAGTGGCAACACACTGTAGGCTTCATCCCTTCCCAGCTCCATCATCGCTCCCCTCTTTGCCCAATTTTGGATTAGCTGGGAGTTTGGCAACCCCAGGCACTGAAAATGAAGCTCAAAGAGAGGCCGGAGCCGCCCACTTTGAGCTTCATTTTGGCTCTTTAGATGCCTATATGTTTTATACAGTTCACTATAAATGCTGCATCATGGCTCTCTGTCTCTATTAGTGACGGTCTTCACAGAGTCTCTGCCCTCAGACAGTGGTGACAACATGGCATCCCAGTCGGTTCCCATGGTAACCACCTCCACCGGGATGGCTTCTGCTGCAGATGATGGCGATGAAGTCTTCATGGAGCAGGAAGGAGAGGGGTAAGCAACTTTAAATAAGTCCAAAGGGATTAAAACTGGAAAATGTCTTTCAGATAGCCAACTGGTCCTGCTGAAGCAACACTATTAGAGAAGCAGAGATGTGACAAAGAGGTTTGAGTTCACTGGTTGGAAGATTGTAGGTTTCTAATACAAGGTGTATTTGTACCTTTTTAATTGTAATCGGAATGTGCCAGACAATTATGGTAACTTTTTTTTAATGATGGAGTATTTGTGTTTGAGGACATTATTTGTGTTTCCCAGTCCTGGTATTGAATCCTCTATGGAGAGCCAGACAGACATGGAGTCAACAGGACAGCAGAGTGATGATGCATCACTGCCATCTACCAGCCAAGACCCTGGTAAAGTATTCCGTCTATGAACATAATTAAAAGCCAAATAGCATGATTTTTATTATGAACCCTAACCAACGTTTCCTGGCATGTAAACAACCTTGTTGGGCCACGTTGCCTTTTTCACATTCTAACATGTTAGCTTCCACGTCAACAACAACAACCTTTCACTTGTTTTAGTTGTCATGGACTTGATGTTTGAAATGATATAGGCCTGCATAAAGTATACTGTGTATTGAACTAAGTTCT
Organism: Perca schrenkii; assembly: GCA_025617405.1. Classification (NCBI taxonomy): domain Eukaryota; kingdom Metazoa; phylum Chordata; class Actinopteri; order Perciformes; family Percidae; genus Perca; species Perca schrenkii. The sequence goes on along the minus strand of CM046798.1, from coordinate 7,083,331 downwards.
CATCCCACACATGAATTGTAATGACAAGTTGCAATAACACGGTTTTTAGGATTTAGGACAACTACATCAAATTCTATATATCCAATATTTATTACCTATAGGTAAAAACGTTGAAACCACAGTAAGTTGTACAGAGAGGGATGCCTGTCCTATGATTATAGCAAATATTTTCATATGGAGAAAGAAGTTTCAGCAGCTTTCTGATATGCTCAAACAAGCCTGCTGAATTCCTTGGCGTAGAACTACCACCGGTCATATTTGTGTTTAGCTGAATCTCTTTGTCCTCTGTGATATGAATCAGAATACTTTATTGATCCCTTCAGGGAAATTGTTAATTTACAGTTGCTCACAGTCAAACTTAAGGCCAAAATAAGAGTAAGGAGAAAATAAACTAGTCAGTAAGTATAACAAGTGTATAAAATAACAGTTTTTAATTTCTTGCACTTGAGCTAGGTAAAGTAAGATTAGGTTAAAAAGAGTATGTTTCTATACAATAGATTGTACAAATGCTATGACCTTTTGTGAGTAGTTTGCTGTGTTGTTATGTATAGCATGACCTGATGTGATGAGCTTGTGCTCTGTCACTGAAAGTCTAATATGCAGCGTCACTGCTCATCTCTGGCTTTATTCATAGACACCAGCAGTGGTACTCAGCGGCGCACAGTGAGCAGTCTGATCAGCAGCCTGTCAGGCAGAGGAACCAGAGGAGGGAGAGTCGAGGCCAGGACGTTACTCACCCGCAGAGGTAAGAAACCAAAACAGTCCTGGAGGACTGGACTTTCAGTGTGTCAGTAAAGACCTTTCAGGGCTCTTAAGACCCGCTTGACGATCACTAATGTTGTACATTCACAGAATGAACTCCAGTCACTCAAAAGGGTAATGATGAAGCTGTTTATTGAAGTGCAATAAGCAGAGAGCAGCATTACATGGGAACACAAATGATGAGGATAATATAATCAACAGTGATCATGTGGGACATTAATTCTAAACTGCTTTCTCCTCACATTTGTTTTCAGGTACTTTCTCTCGTGGAAGGGGAGGAGCCATGGGCAGAGGGGGCATCGCCTAATGAAGATGTCACTAGTAGTAACTCAGTCAATTCATCCAATAAGGACAATGCTTATTTCCAGGATTATTTTAAGACGTTCAGTATTCTCAAATCTTCTGTCCAGTCAAAATTCCATTAATCACACTATAACACAAGAGATATGACCGCTCTGTATGTGTGGGATCCTTTCTCACCGATTTGTATGGTTGCATTGTTTGTGAAATCCAGAGTTTTTAGTTTTGTGTTGTAATTTCTTTTTCACATGTATTCATGAGAGCTTTGTTCATTTTGTTAGTTTCTTTATTTTGCTTTTGTCTTTGGACTGTTAATGCGCTTCTGATAATAAAGTTGAATAATAAGTAGCAGCGATGTGTGTGTGGTTTTTTTTTTTATAATAATGTGTGGTATTCCATTGAGAGTGGACTGAGAGGGCGTTGCCAATCAGCGATGACTTATCACATTTAAGATGGCTGCCATAGAGATTGCATCCTCTGGTTTTAGCTTCTTAAATGTGAGGGTTTGCAGCTTTTCTTTGTTTTATATTCTTATACTTAAGGTTTTAAAATGTGGGAGATTTGGCTATTTTAATGACTAAAATGTATATTTTACAGATTGTTTGACTGAGTAATCACTAATGATGATAATCGATAATTACATCCCTAAACATAATCAAAACTACAGATCATTTTGAGAATTCTTAAATGAATACATTACTACCCATCACACAACCATGGGAAATTAACATTTTCCAAAAGGTTTTTACTGCAGTAGAAGTTCTCTCTTAATGTGTCATTAGCAGCTGGAAGGTTTGAGGTTTTATAGATGGGTGGGGCTGTCAACATTTGTGATGGTATGTCGTTGAAAAACAAATATTTACGGGAATTCAAAATTGGGACACAAAAAAATAGTACATTGTTACTTTTTGCTCAGTAGATATGTTTACTAAGTAGAACCTGTGCTGATACAGAAACTACCGGAGCAGGGCTTCTGTCTGCTTGTCCGGATGTTCCTAGGGACAGCGCAGCCAAACTCTGATGGAGTTGGCTGGGAGGGGAGGGTTAGCATTTTGAGCGGCCATGTTGACAGAGGTGGTTGCCACAGCGGCAGGGCTGAGGATGGGGAGGGGTGCAAGGGCTGCAGATGGGTCAGGTTTGGCCAGCACTGGCAGGTCACGTGAAATCTGGACCCTGAAGAACAGCGCTGCAGAGAAGACAGAAGAGTGTAACCGCTCAGACACATTTAACCAGAGTAATCAAGCCACATACACAAGTCAGCGTCTTCCAAAGTGGGAAAGCCTCAGAAACGAGAGAAATTCAATGTGGTAAACTACACTATACTTTAATCTCCGTCAATGACTCCAAGAGTTATACTAACAGCCTCCAATCATATTGCGTTCTAACGAGAATAACCAGAATGCACATAGGATGGTTCTTACGTCCAGCGAAGACGTAGTGCTCGTATTGGTCACTCCTCTGAGGGCTGGGCATGGACAGAGCAGAGGTGACAGGGGTGGGGAATCCCTTCAGAGACACTTTGATGTTGATCTCTCCACTTAGAAGAACTTCTGGATGTGAGAAGTAAAAACAACAGCATTTAAAGTACATTTAAGTGCATGCTCGCTTTGATAAAATTTGATTCATATGATATAACCCAATAAACGTATGGTTTTATGCGATGATCTCAATACATATTGCAAAATAACTGTTTAGTTAATTATGGTAATACTCCATATAATTTGTTGGTTAGTGGTGAGGAGACCTGGCTGCTATGGTGGCGTTTTCTTTCGTTGTGACAAATCCATGTCCCTATGCTGCAACTTTTGTTGGAATTTCCCTGTAACCAATTCCCTGGACTTTTCAAGGAACAGTCCAACATTTTGGGGATAATATTTTGTTAGGGTACTGACCGGCCCGGTGAACGAAACCTTTTGGTTTCTTGGTGCAGGACGGAGTGCTGCCTGGTGGGAAGGTGTACCTCTGCATGATGTCTCCTAAAGGACAAAACATGGAAAGCTACTGCTGATCATGTCTATAAAGTCAAGTACCATTAAAAACACTCTATGTATCTGCAAGCTTGTTTAGTTCATTTATATATCTACAGAGAGATGACAGAGCTCCTTATTTACCCTACACATACTGGGAGCTGACCAATATAACAAACAGCCACACTAACCCTTATGGGATTCAGCAACTTACTACTATACTAAAATATGGTATAATAGGTAATAAAAAACTTGTACCTGGTAAAGTGTGCTTTAGGCAAGACAGTGAATCCCTCCCAGCTCTAGATTGGGCCTCTGTCTCTCTGTTTATCAGTTAATATGTGTCTGAATTCCTCACCATTCTTAAAGAAGTAGACAGTCTCTGGTCTGTTCCTGGTGGCTGGTACTGCCAGTGCAGCACTGATGCTTCCTGTCAGACCGGGAAACTCAGAGGCCAGAGGTTTGGGGTAGCCCGGCTCCATCACCATGTTACCATCTAGACGCCAGTACTGGTCTCCCTAGTGCGGCGGACGAAAAGGGCAGATGGTGACCAAGAGGACAACTACTTGCTGACTTTCTGAAGTGATCTTGTATTGCGAAGACAGTGATTTCCTTTTGTTGAGTTCATATTGCCACATTACTGTAACACATCTTGGCGTCAACATATCTTATTCTGTATACTCAAACATAGACTTCTTTTCAATGATAGAGAATGATGTCCAATAGATTTCCCTGATAGTGGTGTTATAATAAGTGTAAGTTTAAAGCAACAGTAGACAGCAAAAAGTAACCATGTTCTGGTAGAAACCCCAAATAGTGTGAACCTGAATGTGATATATTATTAATAGTGGTTGTACTGGTGGCAGTAGTAACGCAGTAGCAGAAGTAGAAGTAAGACAGTAGTTGTAGCTGTGCTGACAGCAGCAGTAATAATGGGTTGTATATATCTGGACCTTGATGATGTAGGTGTTTCCTTGGCAGTTGCAGCGTGTGAAGACAGTATCGATGGGAGAGGAGACACCCAGAGTGTCTGTGATACTCTGCGGACGACCAACTGAGCGACTGACAGGGTCCACTGACCAGAGCAGCTCACCTGAAACGCACACACACACACAAAATATGTACAAAACATTATTTGCTTAGATATGTATTTGTTAATCCTTTGAGCTATTTACCTCAGTCAAAATTGTCTGGTCCCTGTTTAGATATTTGTAAAACCCTCAGACAGGCAGACGTAAAGGGTGACCAATAGTATTGAATTACGGGAAAAAAAACTAAAATGATAAAATATGGAGATACAAGGTTTCTGCCTGACAGCGACGATATGTAGCAACAATACATTACATTTTATCCATAAGGTCCACCGGACGTGACAGTTTGCAACAACGCACACTAACACTGACCTTTAAATATCAGTATGGTCCCATTGCTGAGAGCTGTCAGTCCATTAATGGGAGAATCACTGCATAGGTTGACATCAGCAAGGAGTCCTACACACACACACACACACACACACACACACACACACACACACATTTTAACAGTGTTATTTTTTTGTTTACAACTTTATAAATTGTAAGAATTTTCTGTATTTGTTAATTAGTCAAACAAACAAAAACAGAGACACATGTCAAGAAAGGATCCTTCTGATCTGTTCAAAACATTTGTTGTGATGTTGACATAAATATGTATTATTCCATTTGTAATAGTTGTATACTGTATGTACAGACAAAATAGACTGAAGTTGGTCAAAATACAACACACACACACACACACACACACACACACTTGTCCTACCTGTCCCTGGTCCCTCAGAACCTCCTTCCACCACAGAGAGACCCAAAGCCTGGGCTACGTCCTGCAGGGTGCTGGGTCTGGAGCCTGCTGGGCCACTGAGACCTGGGAACAAAACTAAACATTTATTAGATTGTGTGGTCAAATGTAACAAATCAAATTAATACTTCTGTTTAATATTTCTAGGATACTAGAGTTATTTTCAAACAAAACGGTTACAAAAATTTCAAAACAAATTGTAATAAATGTTTTTTTATAATTATTCAAATTCAAAACTTAAATTAAATGACATAATCTCTGTATAATTAACCTTGATTTGGCCCAGATGGAGTGCCTCCCACAGGGGACAGCACCAGGTGGACATTGACTTTACCATCTACAGCTCCAGGACCAGGGGGTCTGACAGGAGCACTGCTGCCCAGAGACGGAGCACTGTAGCTGGGCAGAGAGTAGCCAGCTGGCGAGTCTGGAACTCCACTATTAGAGGAAGGGATGGACAATGGCAGCAGACCGGCAGGGATGTCACTCACACCTACAGGAGAGAAAAAAGGAAAAGGAAGACAATGACTTATGTTTTTTATGTAATTAGACAAAACTAAATTATCTTTTGAGAAAAAATGAAATTCGAAACCATGTCGTAGTGGATTGGTTGGTACAACAGGAGGGGCGGGGCCAGAGGAGCTGTCAGTCAGTGGTTTGTGGCCTGCACCTGCACAGTTAGGATAGGTTAGCTGTTTCCCCCTATTTCCAATTGCAATTGCACCTGACTGCAGTACGCAGATCGGGGTTGGGCCAAATGTGGGCGGAGCTAAACGTTTGACTCCGTGGGCGCGCTATCTGGTGGCGGACATCAGGCAGCACATTCTCAAACGTCAATGCAACACCTTTATAATATAATATATATTATAGAAATATAGATTATAATAAATAATGATATTTGAATTATAGATATATAGATTATAATAAACAATGATATTTGAATTGTAAAAAGGAAAAAAGAACGGGGTTTGGTTTAGGAAAAGAAGAACGGGGAAAGCAAACATGACTCCCGGGAAATGAGCCCTGGTCTCTGGGGAAAGCCAGACAACAACTGACGGTTGTTAAGGCAGAGGCAGAGTGTCAATCGGGAAAGTCTGGACGGACTAACCTGCCGGCTGCCTGCCCGCAGACGGACGCTGGCTGCCGGCTGTCTGCCCGCGGACGGACGCTGGCTGTCTGCCCGCGGACGGACGCTGGCTGCCGGCTGTCTGCCCGCGGACGGACGCTGGCTGCCCGCGAACGGACGCTGGCTGCCTGCCCGCGGACGGACGCTGGCTGCCGGCTGTCTGCCCGCGGACGGACGCTGGCTGCCCGCGAACGGACGCTGGCTGCCTGCCCGCGAACGGAAGCCGGCTGCCTGCCCGCGGACAGACGCCGGCTGCCTGCCCGCGAAGAAGCCGCTGCCTGCCCGCGGACAGACGCCGGCTGCCTGCCCGCGGACGGACGCTGGCTGCCCGCGAACGGACGCTGGCTGCCGGCTGGCTGCCCGCAGACGGACGCTGGCTGCCCGCGGACGGACGCTGGCTGCCCGCGGACGGACGCTGGCTGGCTGCCCGCGAACGGACGCTGGCTGCCCGCGAACGGACTCCGGCTGCCTGCCCGCGGACGGACGCTGGCTGCCCGCGAACGGACGCTGGCTGCCGGCTGGCTGCCCGCAGACGGACGCTGGCTGCCCGCGGACGACGCTGGCTGCCCGCGGACGGACGATGGCTGCCCGCGAACGGACGCTGGCTGCCGGCTGCCTGCCCGCGGACGGACACTGCCTGCCGGCCGGTGGTCTACATAATTTCCCGGTAGATGTTTTGGTTCCACTCCGCCGCTGGGTTAAGGAAAGGATAACGGGAAAGCAAACGTAATTAGCTGGAAACGAGCCCATGTCTCTGGGGGATGCCAACAACAGACGGTTGGGTTAAGAAAAACAACAACTGGAAAAGCAAACTTCACACACGGGAAAAGATCTCCGGTCAGCTTGAAAGTCCTGCGTTTTAGAGAAATGGCTCTGCCAATTGCTATTTGGCAAGTGGGCGGAGTCAAACGTTTAGCTCCACCCACATTGAGCCACTCCTCGATCTGCGTACTGCAGTCAGGGCTTACTCCCTATTTCCAGTCTTTATGCTAAGCTAGGCTAACAATAAGTGTATTTCCCAAAATGTCGAACTTTTACATTAGGTCTTAAAAAGTTAAAACTAGATTTTGACATAGCGCATGGCCACATATTGGGTAATGCAGTCCACCTTAGCTAAAATTATACTTTAGTTATGCAATTTCCCCAAAAAAAGTGATATAAAAAAATATATACATATATTTATTGAAGATATAAAAAAACAATCTATATGCAGTAAGCAAGTAATCGTTACTTCTTCATCAGCATGCAGGGGTAGTAGTAAAAGCTTTGTGTATTTTTGTGTATTTAATGAATGCTGTTTGGACACAGTAAAGGTCTTTTTCTCATTTTGAATAGACAAGCTCAGCATTGGAACAACATCTACCTGTGTACCATTCCTCGCTTTCACTGTTAGACCTTCTCCAGCTCCTCTCTGATTTCTTTTTTCCTGAGGAGGAGGAGAAAAATAATAATGAACAAAAGAAACATAGCAGTGGACTGTGAGGACACACCTGTTATCCAACATCAGTTTGGTATTCAAAAAATTATCACAAGCTTAAAAATATATTGAAATTCTGAGTAGACTTTTGTGTTGCCTCGCAGTACCTGCATTTGTGCATTTTAAAATATTTTGTTCACTTCTCTGGATTTATGGGCCCCCTCCTTTTTTTTCCTTCTGCCACTGCTTGTCGATTGCTTAACTCATTAAATACATATTTAAAAAATGCAGTGCTTGGAGTGAAGATTTAGGAATAAACATTACAGACGACCAATGGATCGAAGCTCAAGAGCGGGTCCACTCCTCTTCAGTTTGTATCAGACACGGTCTGCTGCAGTTTAAAATCCTGCACCGATTGCACCTTTCCAATCAAAGACTGTCCAGGATGTTTCCGGAGTGGACGCCTCTTGTGGACGTTGTGGCTATACCCCTGCTTCACTATCACATACATTTTGGAACTGTACCCACATCACTCTTTATTGGTCTAAAATAATTGAGACTTTGTCAGGATTTCCCAGCTGACAAAAGACTCCCAGCAGATCCAGTAATGTCGTTATTTGGTGTTGTACCTGCACACGTACATTTGAACAGCTCACAAATTAATACATTATGTTTTGTGATGTTACTAGCCAGACGTCTAATTTTACTAAACAGGAAAAATAAAATTCCTCCTACTCATCAAAACCTCCTTAGAGACGTAATGCAATATTTACAACTGGAAAAAATTTAATATTCTTTAAGGAAAAAAGAACAAACATTTATAAAATATATATATAGTTTATATGCATACATATACAAATTATATATATGTAAGTGAATTGTATAAATCTATTGGAAAATGGTAATAAAAATAACTGAGAAAAAATAAAATGCAGAAGGTTCATCTGTCAATACAGATTCATTTTCCGTCTTCATCTCACTGATTATGAATATTGGTAATATACATGAGCAATAATGGCCCTAATTGGCAGGTTAAAATACCCGTAAGGATTTGTTTGGTTGCTTTATTTAATGGACAGTAGATCTGGTAAGTGAAAACAAATTCCAGCCAAAAAGCTACTGGCAATGAAAGGGAAGCTCTTTTAGTTAGTTTGGTATGATGGTTGCTAACCTGAAGCGGCAGCCCTCAGAGGCTGGACAGTTCTGGTGTGTGAAACTGATCCTCTGGCATCTGTGGAGAGAGATACAAGGTGGAAAACAGCACTTTTTATCCATTCAATACCCAAGCTTCTAACAGCTTTATTATGTCTTTAAAGTCCTCTATAATAGTGTATGTGTATCTCAGTCCCAGTGGGGCACTGTGTACACTTGTGTTGTTAGCTGTGGTTGTGGTTGTTGGCCATTACCGCATTGTAGCTGGTAGTCTTGACAACAGGTGTTGTACTGGATGCACTGTGGATCACACTCGCACGTCCGACCACGCCTGAAGGTCTCACCACAACGCCCCTGACAGGACTGAGCTGAGAACAACGACAGGCCAACAGAACATCATCAACACAGCAGAGCACTTGTTTCAACCTGAGCTTTCTGGTCCAAACTGTCTGAAATTGAAAGCTGCATCAGTCCATTTTTTTTTCCCACTAGGGGCAGAAGAACTCGACACAAACTGACAGACGGCTCTCCTGCCAAATGATCGCCTCATAAAGCACACAGTTGCAGATACACAGCAACTTTAGCATTCATTTGGAGTTGGGTTTTTGCCACTTGACAAATTCCATCCAATTAGCTCTCCTTTAAGGTTCATTTTGGTCTCCACCAACACCTGAGAAGAACATCTGGAGCTTATAGCCATTAGAGGATCCATAATGTAGTCACTGATTTGGTCCGTCTGCCATTTGTGGATGAGCAGGTATAGAGAACAGTGGGTTTATTAGAGCTTGTTTGTTAAAACTAGCTGCCTGATTCTGCAGGAAACAAGGTAGCAGAGAGAAGTGAGCCTGAAACGTACATTAAATGGGCTGTAAAACCAAAACAATGAGCTAAGGGGCTGCAAAGTTAATATAAACCAAAACAATTAGCTGAAAGAGACTAAAGAGCTCAATAAAAATCTAAATAATAAGCTAAATAGGCTAAAAGTTATATAGAAATCAAAGAAATGAGCTAAAAGAAGCTAAAGGGTTAATAGAAATCAAATAATGAGCTAAAGAGGCTCCAAAGTTAAAAAAAGATGTCCAAAACAAGTTAAAAAGGGAATAGAAACCAAAACAATGAGGTAAAAGAGGCTAAAAATGAGTTCCACAGAGCTACAAAGTCAGCATGACAGTGTGACCACTTTCACATTTGAGACATTTGATTTGTTCATGATATTATAAAAATATTCAAGCAGCTCTAAGTCGAATGCTGCAACATTTATTCACTATAAACTAAAAGTGAGACATATTATCTGCACTCATTGCCTGCATGTCTTATACCTTCTCTTTGGTCTGTTCTTCTTACATACCACGTATCTTTGCTGTATCCTATTACTTTTTGATGTTACCATCTAATCGTTTACACAGATGAATCAATAAAATGTGCTGTTATATATCTTAATCTGTTGAGTACCATACCAGTGATGCACGCAGCCTGAAAGTCGGGGCAGCACTCATTATGCTGCTGGCAGCCGAAGTCACAGGTACACTGCTGGCCTCTGGTGAAAACCTCGCCACAGCGACCCACACAGCTGCCTGGAGAGAGACAGCATGTACTGGTGAAATTTTAGTAATACCTTTCATTTTCAATCATAAGGCATTGCAAGTATATTATATTGGAATCATAACTTAAAGAGATCCCAAAGTATTATGATCAGAATATTAAACATTAGATGTTACCATAGCATAGCTGCATTATAAGACATTTTAAGGCAAAGTAGGTGTGTTACCAGATAATATATAAGCAGAGGGATATAATAAGGTATTACATGTGCATTATAAGACATTTCAAGATATCAAAGTTGCATTAAAAGGATCAGAGTTTGATTGCAAGTCATTATAAGTGCAGTGTAACACAATAGGTGATATCACAATTTCATTAGGAGACATTTTATACTATAGTAGGTGCACTACCAGATCCTATAAGGCATACCAGGGATATTATTACATTATTAAATAGGTTAGACATTCTAAGGTAATTACACTATAATGCATCAGAAAGGATTAAAAAGGTAAATTAAAAAAACAACGTGCTATAGTGTAGATTTAGAAGGGTAAATAAATGTGTCAGTCCATACCTGGTCCAGCAGCTGCAGTGTAGGTCACAGCAAGGCCAAGCAACAGAAGCCACGGTGACATTTTCATCATCATCATCTTTACCCGAGACTCTGCTGAGCTGAACAACAAGTGTGATGTACAAAGAGAGAGACACACACTGCCACAGTAATAGAGAGTGAGAGAATAAGTCTGGTGTCACCTCTCCTTGTCCTTTTATAAACCTGTCCGTCTGTTGTTCTTATGTATGGGACAAAGGCCCTGAGACAGGACATTTTTAATTAGCAGCACACACAAACACACACACACACTCATACTACACCCGCAGGCTAATTAAAAACTGCCGGGACGTATTTAAACTTCCTACACTGGCAATAAATAAACTCCTACACACAGTAACGCATTTCAAAACCAGAGATGAAAAGTAACTTATTACAAATGACCCTAGTTACTTTTTACTTTGTGTTTTTGGTTGCACGAAAAACCTGTCTTCTTCTAGTATTTTGATATTTTCATTTTTTATATTCTAAGTTTTACAATATCAAATAATTTCTTGGTCTACTAGTCTTTTAAGTTACCATTTAATTAATCAAAAACATTATAGTACTTACGTACAATATTTCAGTGTTGTTTTAACCCGCTTGTGAGGTCTGTGGTTTCACCCACATGTGAAATTACTCCAACCTGCTGCCTTTGGGTCACATTTTCCCTGCCAGTCAACTTAAGGAATGAGGTGTTTGAGCCAGCCAACACTGATGTCATGTGGTTTTGACAATTATTCGGTGGAGTTTCGATTGTTTAGCTCACTCCGTGGGTCATAAAAAGTGTCTACATGTGGGTGACTTTCACAAGGAGAGGATGAGGGGAAATAGAAAGGTCAATCTGGTGAGGCCTTTACTTCACTTTACTTTATTTTGATGTTGACAGACTGCTTACTTTTGGCAATAACCATAAAAAAAATCAAGAAACCAGAACATTTCAGACATAAAATAAGCTCTAACAATGCATAATGGAGGTGTTCATGTCTTAAATGATCCGATCATTGTTAGAGTTCAGTATGTATGCATAAAATATTATCTTGAAGCTTTCGCATGAAAAAAAAGTCATCAAAAAAAGTGATAAAAAGTCATAGTATAATAGGTCAAACAAAGTCTGAAAGAAAATGCAAACTCAACATAAAAAGGACCAGCCCGGACTGGATTTCGAACCATTGCTCACAGCATGCACTTCCTACTATCTATAGCTGCAAGCATTGCTGACCACACATCCACCATGTCACATTATACAGTACATTGAAAACAATCATAGCATAGTATGTAAAGAAAAAGCCATTAAAACGTCAAAGTAGTGGCCGGTTAACTCAGTTGCTAGAGCAGGCGCACATATATAGCGGTTTATTCCAAGTCCGACCTGTGACGGTTTCCTGCATAACTTCCCCTTCTCTCGCCCCTTTCATATCTGAGCTGTCCTGTCTATTAAAGGTGGAAATGCCCCCACCCCCCCAAAAAAGTCATAGTATAGTATGTTGAAAAAAGTGATAAAAAGTCATAGAATAGTATGTAAAAAGTTGTCATAGTATAGTAAGTCGAAACAAGTGTTAAAAAGTAATTGTATAGTAGGTCAAAGAAAGTCTGGAAGAACATGCAAACTCTACATGAAAAGGACCAGTCCGGACTGGGTATCGAACTCGAGGAACAGTATGCACTGCCTACTAGTTGGTGTATTTGCAAACGTTGCTAATAACAATGCTACCGAAAAAAGTACATTGAAAACAGTCATAGCATAGTATGTAAAAAAAAAAGCAATTTAAAAGTCATAGTATAGTATATCGAAAAAAGTTATAAAAAAGTCACAGTATAGTATGTTGAACAAATTATAAAATAGTCATAGTATAGTATATTGAAAAAAGTCATAATATAGTTTGTCGAAAAAAGTCATAAAAAAGTCACAGTATGTCAAAAATAGTCATAGTATAGTATGCTGATTAAAGTTATAAAAAAGTCATAGTATATTATATCGAAAAAAGTCATATTATAATAAGTCGAAAAAGTGATAAAAAGTCATACTATAGTATGTCAAAAAGAGTCATAGTATAGTACGCTGAAAAAAGTGATAACAAAGTCATAGTATAGTATGTCAAACAAAGTCTGGGTTTGTCTGACTGGGTTGCAAGCATTGCTAATCACATAGCCACCATGCCACCAAACAAAGTGCATTGATAACAGTCATAGTATAGTATGTTGAAAAAACACATTAGAAATCATAGTATAGTATGTTGAAAAAAGATTTAAAAAAAGGTCATAGTATAGTATGCTGAAAATGGTCATAGTATAATATGTCGAAAAAGTTATTAAAAGTCATAGTGAAGTATATCGAAAAAAGTCATAGTATAGGATGTCAAAGAAAGTCTGGAAGAACATGCAAACTCTACATGAACAGGACCAGCCTGGACTGGGTATCAAACCTGAGGCACAGTAAGCACTGCATACTGGCTGGTGTAGATGCAAACACTGCTAACCACACAGCCACAATGCCACCGTCAAAAGTACATTGAAAACAGTCAAAGCATAGTATGTCAAACAATATATACTATACTAAAAAGTCATAGTATAGTATGTTGAAAAAAGTCATAGTATAGTATGTCGAAAAAAAGTTATAAAAAAGTCATAGTATAGTATGTCGAAAAAAAGTTATAAAAAAGTCATAATATAGTATGTTGAAAAAAGTGATAAAAAAGACACAGTATGTCGAAAGAAATTATAAAATAGACACAGTATATCGAAAAAAAGTCATAGTATAGTATGTCAAAAAAGTGATAAAATGTCATAGTATAGCATGCTGAAAAAAATCATAGTATAGTATGTTGAAAAAAGTTATAAAAAAAAGTCATAGTATATTATGTTGAAAAAGTGATAAAAAAATAATTGTATACTTGGTCAAAAAAATACAATGCAGCAGACCAACATATCAACACACCCACTCTGTTCCCATTCACACACCTGGCCTAACCGACTATATGCATCTGGCTTGTTTCATATGCTTAATTTCTAGTCAATTATGTGTGATGGGCAGCCCTCTAATGAGCCCTCAGGCCGAGATGTAGTCACACTGAGGTATTGTGATTGGTCCCACGGTAAAATTAAAGCAGCTCATAAAACTTTATAAGCACCCCACATTGTGACCATGTACAGACTGTGGGATGAGCGCTGGCGGGCACTTCAGAGCTCCAAACACATTCACACATACTTAGTTGGTGTTGAGCAACAGAAGGCCAGACAGACATTATGAAACATGTATTTAAAGTCCGTCTGGCAAACGAAACACAAGTGAAAGAAGAATAGAGATTCATTCTACCTGAGCATGTGATTGTAAATTGTAAGTTAGTCAGTTATTGCAGTTCATTTGAGAAATGTGTCTGGTTCTCTCTGTAGCTGCGAGGGAAGCTGCCAGGTTCTTTGTAGATCTGCATTTACTTCATGTGATTTTGCTATTTTCTACATTTGACACTGGTAATGACTCCCCGCTGAGGCTGTGGGCTGCTGACCAGTGTCTGCTTGCATTACCTCATGCTCCTGGTATCTTCACTGTCACTGTCCTCACTTGTTCCTACTCATTATTTCAGCGTTAAAGCTGAAGCCAATTTCACAGTTAAGTTTATTATCCTAGTGGGTAAAGAATGTTCTCTTCTTGTTTATTCTCAGTTTGTGGTCACATGGACCGAATTCATGATTTGTGAGATCATTGAGTTGATATGTTTTTCTCAAACATCATTGTTCTTGAGCCATACCTTAACACAGGCTTTCACATGAGTATTCCTATCTCATTCCTTATGTTCAACAGTGATAGCTACACCAGTTATAAAGCACTGTGTTTTATTGATAGGCCTGGTGTGGAAAAGTGAGGTAAAATCCTATTATTCCTGGATTCTTCGGCATCTGAGTCACGCTTATTTACATCTAGCTAGAAATTAGACTATTTCTTTTTCTCAAAAGTATGTTTATTGGCTCTTGTTTATTTTAAGTAAACACTCTAAACATCCCTAAACATCCAGTGACACAACATTTTCGGTTAAAGCTATAATGTTAGATACAAATAAGTAAGTGGTAGACTTAAAGGTATAAATTCTGACCAGTCGTTGATACTGTAACAGTTTGAACTTTTTTTTCAAAATAAAATATGCGACCATAGAGTGTAGGCTACATGTGACAAATCTGATAGGTTGCAGAACTTGGCGTTACATAGGAACTAAAGAGTCTTCCTGTGCGTTTCCGCCCGGACAATGTCAAAGACGAACCAAACACCTCAGTGCACGTTATTTCTTTTGTATTTCTGTGATGTTGTTGTTGTCACCGGTTCTTTACTCAGTACACCACATGTATGTTAAACGCGACTAGCGACCCAAACAGCAGAGTTTCCCTGGAAGAGCTAAAGCTACTGAGAGGCTGAGCCCAGCTAACGAGGTGAGTTAACTAACTACCGTCAGAGAGTTATCATGGGCGACATGCACTCATGTCAGTGTTTATTATTTTTTATTTTTTTTTTAATACATTTTTATTTGAGGACGAAGTCAACGCAGACCCCTTTAAAAAGTATTTGTGGCTTGCCTTTGTTATATCAGTTCTCTCGGCTTTATAGAGGATGCTTCATAGTGCATGTAGCCTAAAAGACACCACTCATTTACACAAACAGCATGACGAACAGAAGGGAATCAGATGTGATAGGACAAGTTGCCATAGACTTATACAGTCACCCATCCCATATTAGGATTAAAAAAAACATGTCTTTTTTAAATAAAAATACCCATAAATAAGAAATACAAAATGAAAAGGAATACAAAGGGACTACAGGTAGAGTAGAGAATAGAGGGTAACACTTTACTTGAAGGTATCTACATAAGAGTGACATGACACTGTCATGAACATGTCATAAACATTATAAACAAGTCATAAACGTTTATGACATAAGTGTCATTCGGTTTTTGTTATGTTTAGAGTTAGGGTTCATGTGTCATGACAGTGTCATGTGTTCATAACAGTGTCATGTAGTCTCTAATGTAGATACCTTCAAGTAAAGTGTTACCGAATAGAGTAATGCAGTATTAAATTCATAAATGCAATCTAAAAACCACAGGAAATCTTTTCTATACTTTCAAATTGGCCTGCATTGTTACTTTTTTTGTATTTTCTATATCAGTCTTTTTATTTCCATATTTTTAAACTTAAAGTATTTAACAAATGTCACGCAAAAATCAAACCTTAAATTTCAATAATTAGGTATCTTTTTTTTAATTGAATTACATTTTAATTCCTGCCTATGTAAGAAGACTTTAGGTCCAGCTCTGTGTCTGTCCTTGCAGTCATGCTACTGGTGGACCCTGGTCTGTACATCGGCACTGCGGCTGACCTCAATGACAGCCAGGCATTGACCGATGCAGTTGTCACTCACATCCTGTCTGTGGACTCTGTGGACCCCGCCCCTCTGGTTCCTGCCGGTGGCAACTTCCGCAGGAAGTGGATCAATGTTCTGGATGCGGTAACCTCGGACCTTCTGAGTCACATGGACGACTGCTTCCTGTTCATCCGCGAGGCTGTGGATGGAGGCAGGGCTGCACTTGTTCACTGGTAAGGAGCAGAGGTCAACCCCGTTATTATCTTTCACTTGTCACTCTATAGGGCTGCACAGAATATCATTATTGTTATTGTCAATTAATATTGTGCAATATCAACTGGCACAATCGCGAAATGCTGCGACATATTGCGATAAACACAAAACAGATTTTTTTGTGTTAGTTGAAAGAAAATATTGGTAGAAAACTGCACTTTAAAATGTAACTGTCACTTTTTTTTAGTGGTGCCTTTTATATTCAATATAATGTTCAATTTGTGCCTAAAAGAAAGTTGTAAATGATTTCCTTTTATTTGTTTTATATTCAACAAGCAATTTGTTGTATTGTATTAGAATGCTGAAAGCAGCATAATGCAGAACTGAGTACATTTTAATATCCGTTTATGTATCGCAAGTAATATCGTTATCGCCATATTCAACAAAATTATCGCATTTCGCATATTTTCCCTATCATTCCCTATTTAGATGGGTTTCCATCCTGTGTTTTGCCTAACTGATGTAGGGCTGCAACTACGATTATTTTCACTGTCAATTAATCTGTTTATTATTTGCTCGATTAATTGTTTGGTCTATAAAATGTCAGAAAATTCAGAAAATGCCTATCGGTGCTTCCCAAAGCCCAAAGATGAAGTCCTCACATGTCTTTTTTCCACAACCAGTTTTTAATATTCACATTCAAGAAACTGGAATTAAATCATTTTGACTTTTCTATTCTAAGAAATGATTCAAACGATTAATCAGTTATCAAATTAGCTGGCGATTAATTTAATAGTTGACAACTAATCGATGAAACGTTGCAGCTCTAAATTGATGTGTTGATCATTTGATTATTAGAGTGGTGACCAAGACATGTACTTACCATGTGCAGTTACTGTCAACTGGGCCTGCATCTCATAACTAGTTATTTTCATTAACAACGAGTTTCAATATGTGTGTGTGTGTGTGTGTGTGTGTGTGTGTGTGTGTGTGTGTGTGTGTGTGTGTGTGTGTGTGTGTGTGTGTGTGTGTGTGTGTGTGTGTGTGTGTGTGTGTGTGTGTGTGTCAGCCAGGCCGGTCGGAGTCGCAGTGCCACCATCATTACTGCTTATCTGATGAAGAGATACCAGCTGGGCTTCACTGAGGCTTACCACAGACTGAAGACTCTCAAACCGGATGTACAGTAAGTGTGTGTGTGTGTGCGCGTGTGTGTGTGTGTGACACACGGGATGAAAAGGCTTTGACGGCATTTTCCACACAGCAGATAAGGATCAGAGGCGCCCTGATAGTAGGAATTAGGAGCAGGGGTCCCATTGATCTCTAATGGACCACTACAAGCCGTCTGAGAGCCCATCGGTGTATCCAAGGAAACACGACCCCACGCACACACATACAGAAGCACACACACACTCGCACAAAACAAATAAGACAGACAAACTCACTTGTGTTATAAATGCAAGAAATGTTACTGCTGGTATTAGGTTACACGGTCAAAATGCCCCCAGGATCAATGATGAAAGCTTAATTACGGAGGGTGAGATATAAGTGTGTGTGTGTGTGTGTGTGTGTGTGTGTGTGTGTGTGTGTGTGTGTGTGTGTGTGTGTGTGTGTGTGTGTGTGTGTGTGTGTGTGTGTGTGTGTGTGTGTGTGTGTGTGTGTGCGTGCGTGCGCGTGTGTGCACACTGCTTCTTGCATTTGTCTTTGGTTTAGTGTCTGGCTAAAGTGAGTGAAAGTCACTCTTTTTTTTGTAATTTGTGTGAACTGAAGAGTACGTTGTCAGAAAGGACGTTAGTAATTAGATGACTGATAATTGATAGCTGGTGAATGTGTTTCAGGGTCAACAGTGGTTTTGAGGAGCAGCTGAGTCTGTACGAGGCTCTGCAGTGTGAAGTGGACACCTCCAGTCCTCTGTACAAACAGTACAGACTGACCAAGATCACAGAGAAGTACCCTGGTAACCACACACAAAATAGTTTACTTTGATAGTAGTACAGATCCGTAGCCAACACACTCTTTTCTTACATGGATTCATTATTTGTGTATTGATTTTCAGATTTGTGTGTGTGTGTGTGTGTGTGTGTAGAGTTGCAGCATGTTCCCAGGGAGCTGTTTGCTGCTGACCCTGCCCACTCCAGCTCCTCTGAAGTGTCCTATCGCTGCAGGAAGTGCAGGTGAAAGGTGGAACAGTTTATAAAGTGGCTGAAGAAGGAAAGTTTTATAATGATGCTGAGTTCATGTCCTGCGGGAAATGTCAAACACCTCGAAGCAGCAAGCTTTACTGTCTTTTTTTTTTTTTTTCTTCCTAATGCCGACAACAAGGAAACTTGAAAAGTGTGCATTTATTTCAGAATAAACTATTTTGTTATCACTATGGTTAAAGGAATAATTCAACATTTTAGGCAATACACATCCTGACCCCAGCTCCGTACTTCTCCTCCTCCTCTGCAGACGAACTCTCTTCCGTGGGTCCAGTATTCTCAGTCACCCAGTGGGAGAAGGAGCACCAGCCTTTGGTCACAAGAAGTCCAGTAAACGCACCGGTAAGAACACAACCATAGCGTTCATCTCGTCCAGAGGATTTCAAACTGTGAGGCGCACTCCAAACCATGGAGCATGATTATACCCCAAATAGAAGTAAGGCAAAGAATAATAATAGTCCAAAAATCCATAAATAATTTTTTTTTTATTAGTTATAGAATATTACTAAAATGTTACAAAACATTTAGTAGTTGTTCTGTAGCTTTCAGTCATATCACATGATCTTCATCAGCAGATGGAGTTTGCCTAGTTGTCATGGGAAATACAATAACATGACTCACGATGGACAGTTTAAAAATAATGATCCAAATGGATGCAGCAGAACCAGAGATGTGGGTCGCGTCCGACATTCCATACCAACAAAAAAATTGAAAAAGATCTGTATAAAAACAAGTTTCCTTTTTTTGCTTACATACACAAAATAAAATAAACAACAAATCAAAGCAAACCAAAACACAACAACCCCCCAGAGTCAGTAATGAGAATTAAATACAAAAATACAGACACATATACAGCATCCAAATTCAGCAAAACATTACAATAGGTAGTCCTAACTGTAACTGTACTACCCTAACGGAGTACAAAATCGGACATGTTGCCAGGTTTAGGCCAATCTAGTCTTAGTCAGGAATATGTGAGAAACTAGTATTCTCAAAATACAGAAAAAAATGGGCCCCATACTAACATGCTGTTCTGTAGCCTAAAACAGTATGTGAGATTTTTTTTTGTACATCCAAAATCTTAGTATGAAACCAATAGTACGTGAATTGCATACTATTTCCCCTGAAATACTACAGTGGGCAAACACTGGACACTACGCCAGCATAAGTATCCCACAATGCAATGCGGTCAAACGGCCAGCAAGCAAGGCAGCTTTGTAACATTAAAAAATGCTTTAATTTTACATTTTTATGCATACAAGTTTGTGATTTTTGTCACATGCAACTGTTGGACTAGTGCCTTACCTTTTTCAGTAAGTTGAGCGTTATTTGGCAATGCTGCTAAAGCAGAGGTCGGCAGGTTTTTTTTTGACAACTGTTGCACAGGAACATATTGCAAGTAATGATATGAAATATGTTGTTGTCCAGGAGACGTCCAGTGTACATCTTACTTCATTGAACCAGTGCAGTGGATGGAACAAGCTTTACTTGGAGTTATGGATGGACAGGTAATGTATACATACACATAGATCAGGATATAGTGTTATAGGAAAAAATACGTCCATGGATGTTGCCAGCCTCACTCATACCAATTTTAAGCAAGTTAACTTTTAAAGGTGGCATATTAACAACTCAACTTTTCAGTGCTTGTGCACATACATTTGGGTATCTATTCCCCCCCCACCACATCTGAGTATCTCCACTCACGGCTTGAGAATTACCTTTGCAAAGGTGCGCCATATTTTTCTCACAGGCCAATCAGAGCAGACTGGGCTTTTTGAGGAGGGAGGTTTAAAGAGACAGAGGGTTAGCACAAGTATATTCAGACAGACAGTAGGGGGAAAATAATGTTATTTGAACTTTAAAGTATGTAATCATGTTCTAGTAGAAACCAAAAAAAACAAGTATGAGCTGATAAGTGAATGAATGTTAGTCATGATCATCTTTCCATCACGTACACATTCTACTTAAAACACAATGATCTCTTTATCTGCACTTATGGTACTTCTCCTCTCTCTTTGTGTGTGTGTGTGTGTGTGTGTGTGTGTGTGTGTGTATAGCTGCTGTGTCCTAAGTGTAGCTCTAAGCTGGGCTCATTTAGCTGGTGTGGTGATCAGTGTTCGTGTGGCCGATGGGTCACTCCTGCCTTCCAGCTGCACCGCAACAGAGTGGACGAGATCCGACAACTCAACATATAACACACACACACACACACTCATACACTCATGTAAATGAATGCAGTCTCTACAGGCAGAACAAGAGATGGCAGACAGCTCATCAACACACAGTCAAGAAGAAATGTATGACTGATGACATTTTTTTAAATGTAACACTCATCTTGCACCAGGTAATAAAGATATACAGTACAGTGAGTGACCAGAAGAAAAAAAAAAGGAAAAAGATGACTGCAAGATTTGTGTGGCTGTGTAATTCAAACCGGCTTGTACAGACTCTTACTCTAGTTGATAGAATTTCATATGACACGTAAAAAAAGGCTCGCAACAAGGGCTGTTGCAAACTTCAACCTTTTAGGTTTTCCAGAAATTGGTGCGGATCATTTATTTGTTTATTCAGAATTTTCATAAATCAATTCCTTAAAGTGGCTTTAATGAATATTTTTTATAATAAAGTGAAAACTATTTGACAATGTGAAAAGGGCTGCTCTTATTGATAAGCCTACTGAGTATAATCACCTGAATCTGCAGCTCCTCTCGCCTTTACGGTGATTTATTGCGAGTTTCAGCTCATTGTTTTTAATCTTTACTGTTGTGGTTCACTCTCAGAGCTCTGTGTAGTTTTCTGGATGCACAAGGCAGCTTTTTTCCAGAGAAAAGCTCTAAAAACCATCTATGTGAATGTTGTGTTCATAACTTGTTTCTGCTTCCCCCAAGTGGCCAAACAAAATCAGTTCTAGCAGGTTTAAAGCTTGGTGACCATCCAGTTAACTTTTTATACCATAGCTAATATTAGAGTACAAAGAGGATCCCCTTGACAGAATCTATTTTTATTTTATTTTTTTTAAATAACAGATGACTGTTCTGTAATACACACAAATCATGTAAATACATTATAAATAAAAACATTCAAACATACAAGATGATACAGACATGAGTACAAAAATGTTACACCACAGGAGCAATCGCTAAAAAATTCTACTTTGCATGTGCAAATTAAGCCGAGTTATTGCACATGGAACAAAGGAGATTTTACTATATTTCTTTATTTGATCAGGGACAATGCACAAAAAACATTAGTCTATAAAAGAAGAGATGTCATGTGCCAGGTTATAGCAAAAAATGCTAATTTCCACCCGCAGTCCCTGGACAGGTTGATGTTCTACTTACAAAAGTTCATAAAATATATATACACACAATAATACACGAAAGCATTCACATCATAAAAACACTCTCCACTTCAGAAATCTATCACTCCCTCACTCACAGTTTACATCATTCATATCACAGTCATTCAGTGCGTACAAGTTTGCTTTGCTTGAACCGAGGTACTCTAATTAAATCAAATCTGGGACCTGAGGGGAGTGTTACGAACTCCGAGTGAAGGGGGGGGTCTGTGCAGTCTAATATAGAGCGGGCCTTTTGGAGTACTTGCTGAAACTTGTGAAACGATACGAAAAGATAGTTTTATTCCTCCAATTCACTGCTTTGTACCGTTCTCTCTCTGGCCATTGAGGAGGGGTCATCTTTGACCCTGTGTTAACAAACAGTGATACTCTCTACATGTGCCTTTAAATGAGATCTGCTCATCATGGAGAAGGATGCGGCACCCTCTGCTGCAACCAACAAAGTGCAACCTGTCAGTTCAAGTGTCAGATTACTGTTTTCAACCCTTGGAAATCATCCAAATAAACACTTTTTTAAATGTTACATCCTGTCGGCTCTGGTTATTTCCTGTATATAAACACTAGTGATGGTGAACTGCAGCTTTCTGAACCAGTGAAGCTTTCAATCCAATTGGATCGCAAAAAAGTTCAGTACTCAAAGCTTCAGAACTCTGAGGACATCTGGTGGTGAAGGTTAAGGATAGCATTGTGTCACAAACATGAAACAGTTATTAGCCATGAATGTCTTTGAGTCGAAGATGAATACATTTTGAGTATGAATTCATATATAAATAATGACAAATAACTAAGCCTATTTGGGACCTTGCATAAATAAAAATGTAATTGCCTTCTCCACAAAATAAAAAACAAAGTTAGGATTGGGGTTGTGAACAGACATGTTTGTAAAGAAATACATCAATTTGGGAGGGAAATGAATAAAGAACACATTGCACATATATATATATATTGAGTACATAGCCTAGAGCAACATTGTCTCCTCAGCCAAATAGGTGAGATAGGCAGTGCAGAAGGCGTACGCTATATGGGCAATCTAACAGTCTGACATGTAGTCTACTGCAATTGTGGTGTTTATAGAAATAGTTTGAGTCAATTGATTGGGGCAGTGCTTTGCCAGTGGCAAGGACATACTTTGGGACAGTGAAAGTGCTTGTGACAGTTATACCGTGATGGTGCTTATGGACAATAACAGTGCTCGTGGACAGGTCAGGGGGATACTATTGTGCTTGGTGACAAGGGTTTGTGGGAATAGAAATTAAGTGTCATTTTGAGTCAGAAATAGAACTTTTTCCAATGTTCCAAGGATAAGCTATTTTTTTTTCTTGCTGACCACTTCAGCTTTAGAAAAAAAAAAACACTTACATGGCACAGAGGAGGCAGGTGTGCACAGAATATTATGGGCCAGCACATACAAATGAGGATATACATGCTTGTGCTGTGCCCAAAACTGGAGTGGGTCTTCTGAGCGTGGGATGTTCGGCTCCCTTAGGTACCGCTGCACCTCTACAGTGGCATTTGGTACTTTTCACCTTCCTGGTCTCCAAAACATACAAAAACAAACAAATCAAACATAGGCCAGTTCCTGAATAGTGACAAAAAAAACCATGTGAGCCTTCTCACAGCATTTTGAGAATTCTCTGAATTGAAAAACCCCATTGATAGTAGGAAAAGTAGGTGTATTCAAAACCATTAATGATGGCTGCATTCCACTTAGGAGAGGTCCTGGTATTGTGCATGCTGACTCACTGAAATATCTTACTGGGACACTTGATGGAATTGAGCCATCGTTAAGGTTATCAGTTTCAGCTGTGCTTTTCCTACTATGACAAGTCAACATGTCTGCTGTGAAAAAGATCCATTAACTTGTTCATGAAATTCTGCACCTACAACAAAGCCTGCGGTAGCATGACGTTAACTGGCGAAACAGGTGGACGGGGGCACGAGTAGTTTTAAATAACCCACGCGATTCTAAAAGGTGCATTTGATTTAAAATGCAGGGAGTACCGCACGGTGTCACCGGTTACCATGTGAGAGTTTAACAGCCAATTTAAGATGTCTGCATGACTTAACTGGCTGGTGGTTTCACTTCATCGTTACAACTTATGATAATTATTTTCTTAATTAGTCGATTGGTTTATTTTTTTAAGCTTAGGCTATATAAGCTCATGTAAAATACACAATGTCCACAGTGTAAAGTGACATCTTCAATTTTCTTGCAGTAAATCCCCACATTTGAGAAAGTTTGCTTGAAAAATGACTAAAACAATATCAATCATCAACATAATTGCTAATTCATTTTCTCGTGATGATTATGAGACAATTTGGCACTTTGGGAAAACAAATTGGGGAACCCTATCATAATCAATAAAGTTTTGGTCTCTATAGCTAGTCCTAATGTCCCACTTTAATGAAAACTGTATGGGGCTTTGTCACCTTACTTCCTGCTATGCTCCTGTCATAATTAGTGTGATCATATATCAGAGTCCAGATCTCAGTGCCAAGAGATCAGTGTAAGCCTTAAAGGTCCCATGGCATGGAAATTTCACTTCATGAGGTTTTTTAACATTAATATGAGTTCCCCCAGCCTGCCTATGGTCCCCCAGTGGCTAGAAATGGTGATAGGTGTAAACCGAGCCCTGGGTATCCTGCTCTGCCTTTGAGGAAATGAAAGCTCAGATGGACCAATCAGGAATCTTCTCCTTATGAGGTCATAAGGAGCAAGGTTACCTCTCCTTTTTCTGCTTGAATTTGGCCCACCCATGAGAGAGAGAGAGAGAGAGACATCATGGCTTTCAAACGAGCAAAGTGGCAGTTGGTCAAGACCACACCCCCACCCTCTCTCCTCCTCAATAGCTACAGACACAGATAATGGTACATCCTAAGGAAATCTCATTGTGGGACTGGCTCTAGTGGCTGTAATTCTGCACCAAGGCTGAATTTCGGGAAAGCAACTTCAGATACAGGTTAGGGGAACACTAAGGTCTATATAAAAGCATCCAAAGAGCACCATGTCATGGGACCTTTAAAGTACAGTATGTGGATTGTTACAGTGAGTGGTATTAAGTGAGGTTGTTCCACCAACCCTGGACTGTAATTCAGCTCTCCTGTCCAACAGACGCCTGGAAAACTGGAGCACACACACTGGAAAATTGGTGCAGAGGGGAGGAGGAGTGAAAACAGTGACCACCAACAAAAAGAGAGGGTTATGTAAAAAAGGTGGGAAAAGGGTTTAAATAAGGTAAAGTGAAAACGTGTGAAAATCACAAGAAAAGAAAAAAGAGACTGTGGCTGTGGTCTTACTTTTCCGTGATCTCATAAGCACTGGAATTAGGAATCAATCAAAGGGGACTTCCCACGCTGTGCATGTGAGAGACATGAGACCACAACTGAGATATATGTGCAGCAGTTATCCAGAATACTGTCATGCTAGATCCTGCAGTGCCTGCCCTTTTCCAAACAGTATCCAATGATGGCTTCTCAGATGGTTCTGTGTAACAAACCATCTGGTGCGTCAGGTTACTAGAAGGAGTCTTCGGCCATTTACAAACACAGGAAAGAATCTTAATTGAGGGCGATATAAAGGCACTGCAGCTCTAAAAGAAACAGACCCCAAACTCAAACCCTTAAAGCCTATGGACCTAACAGCATCCTAAATGAGATGCGAACAAACTGTTTGATTTAGTACTCAGAGTTGGCTATTTCCCAGATATGGAGTGAAGGACTGATGAGCCCTATATTTAAAAGTGGGAAAAAGACAGACCTCCCTTTTTGTAGTATACTAAATTTACAAACTATAGACTTCATTACGGACCAAAATTTATTAAAGGTTCTACGTGCAACTCTTAACAAGTATTAATCCTTTTATTTCCTTCCCGACTTTTTCAGCTGCTTATAACAGCCTGTGGACTGATTTCTATGTAAAGGATTTGGGACAGATTTTCTGGGAAAATCCAAAGAAAGTGATGTTATGTGCGGCCCTGAGCCCATTGCCTATCTTAGAGCTGGGCAATATATTGATATTGAGATAAGAGAGTAGATATCGTCTTAGATTTTGGATATCGTAATATCGTAATTTGGCATAAGTGTTATCCTTTTCTTGGTTTAAAAGGCTGCATTACAGTTAAGTTATGTCATTTTATGAACTTACCAGACTGTTGTAACTGTTCTATAACAGTATCTGCCTTTACCCACTTAGTCATTATATCCACATTACTGATGATTATTTATTTAAAATCTTATTGTGTAAATATTTAGTGAAAGCACCAATAGTCAACACTACAATATCGTTGCGGTATCGATATCGAGGTAAAAAATATCGTGATATTTGATTTTCTCCATATCGCCCAGCCCTAGCCTATCTTCAGCTCTGGCTCGGGTTCAGCCAGCATGGGAACACTTTTGGGGGGGAGTTAGCATATGGTTCTTTAAACACTATGTTCAACTGTCCATAAAAGCATCATCCTCCTTTCTCCTAGGATGGTTTTGTTTAACTTTTTGGCAGGATTAAAAAAAAAAATCCTTGCTTAAGTGCTCTAAATAAGACACAAGACACATCTTTTTTAATTAAATAATTGTGTTTGCAGCTACTGATCTGGTGATCAGGGACATGTTGGTGGAGTCCCAGGACAGCCAGTGCTCTCACTTTAATGCTTCTGAAGGTCTGTAGTGGTGTATCTGCTGATAACGTTGACATTGAGTGATTGCAGTAATAAAAGAAAGTACAGACATGCAGATCTCAGATGTTTACATGGAAAATGTCACAATGCCTGCATGTTTCCTTTAATGGTCATCCTTCTGTTGTTTGAATCGTATCTTTCTTTTTCTTCTTTCCTTTTGTATCCTATTCTAGCCTGCAGACCTCACAGTAATGACACTGACGTGGGTCAGTTTGCAGATGGTGTTGAAACTATTAGTTCACATTTGTTGATGATGGTTAGTAGCATTACACACAAAGCACAGCTTTACATCTTTAAAAAAAAAGTTGCAAAATATGTGTATTCATTTTCTTTCTGAGAGTTACATGAGACGATTATTAATAAGACATTAATCCCATATCTGTGCAAATAAAGAGTTAAGCCAGAAGCCGATTAGCTCTCTGTTGAGTGATTTATATTAGATCTGTCTGTTTATATTTCTTAATTTAGAAATGTACATGTGTGCAGTTCATCTAGTGGCCATTTGATGCTGGCTCCAAAAGGGAGTGAAACCCCATCCTCATGTTAAAATAACCTTTACAGCAGAATTCAACATGTTGACAGCCTGGTACAAAAAAAACAGTTCAGGTCTCTATAGCTAAGTTCACCCTTCATGACAACTGTAATAAGGGTGTGTTGTGTGACCCATCTATCACCCCAACCTGCCTTGGTCTTTAGTACTACTCCCTACCATTGTCGCTCTCCATACTACGTCAAGCAACAAGAAATGCATAAGCTCTTGTAAGAAAGTGAGCCATATATTTGAGAATTGCACAGTGTTTTGCAGAATAATGCTTTTCATTTGATGATTGTGTAAAAACAACTGAGAAAAAAAAAGGTTTAATGCTGCATTGGGCTGATATAAATCTTTTAATGATGACTTTAACCACTTTCCTGCACATTTAGGTCACAGTTAGCCTACTTCTGCATAGTGAGCTTTAAAATAGACTTGATTTAACAATCATTGTTAGGTACACTTCTACATACTGAGCAAGTTATTGTTCTCATTTTCTTGCACAAAGATGCAAGAGAGTTTAAGAAGGAGGGGACGTGGCTGCCTTTGGAGAAAATTAGATCAGATTAATACAGCAGATGTGTCCTGCTGCAGTCTGGACTAGTTAGTAGCATTATAAGTAAGCAGAGATTTCATGTGGATGTCTGACACTGTAGCTTTGCTTATTGCCTACACCAGACACTTTCATTAACCTGCTTCCTGTAACCTTATCCAATGAAGAGTTACGGGAACAACAGCAGGAGAGTGAAGGAGTGACACGATGAAAGATGTGAGTCACATTCAAACCCCTGACCCTGTGACTCTGAGGTTTCTGTGTCTGGCCTCATGGGGGAACCACTTTAAAAGCACTCAGGAAAGATCTGCTGCTCTGATTGAACTCACAGGAAAAGTGATTTTAACTACTTGCTGTTACGGTCATTATTCAAAAGAATGTAAAAGGTTTTTGGCAGTAAACTGTGGGAGTCTGTCAAAAAGTGCAATATTTGCAGATTCATGCAAGAACTCTTTTGCAACTTTCCAGAATGAGCTATTTGTGTATTTCTCATTCTTACTACATCCTCAAGCACTGGATGCAGACAGACATGGCAAACAAAATGATTTCCCATTGTGATTGATTTCAGTGTGATACAACATCATCCAATTCTTCAGTTTAATATCTCTATAAGCTACCTGAGCTGCTTGTCATTTTATGTTGCGTCCCTAATTTTGTATGGACCAAAACAATGACAAATTTCTGTAAGTACTACAGTTGTATTTATCTCTACTGTCTGTCTGTGACGCTCAGAGTAACAAACCAGATGTTGAAATCTCATGTCTGGGAGACACATTAGCTCTCTCTCTTGTCTCCTTCTCCTCCTCCTCATCTCTGCTTCTCCATTTCCCTTTGCCCTCTTATTATTTTCCACCACTCTCCTCCTCTCTTTACCTCTGCTTGCTTTCTTTTCATCACTCACCTCTCCTTTGCTTTCTAATGTTTCCACTCTACAGGCATTGGAGGTCTGGCTGGAAGCTAAACCAAAGTCTCTGTATTTCATAACATGTGCAACCAAAATATTTAATCCTTAAAAACCTTAAAACCTTTTGAACTCTTCATTTTCCACCTAAATGTTTTGCTATGGAGTCTGTGCTTCATCCCTGAAAAAACGAAAGCATCACAAACAGCAATCAGCACTTTGTTGAAGCTACATCATGCACCAGGTTTTGATAAGGAAGAAGAATGCGTGGAATAAAAAATAAGCCAATATCTCTAGTTCTGTTACCACGGTTTGGATCCTTGTCCGTTGTGAGCCTGACAGTGTTATAGGAGTGCGGTACTAAATAAGTGGAGTACTCTTTTAACTTGACTTGAAGAATTGTGAACCTGTCCTTCACATGACCATCGTATGGGATGGATGGCAGCGATGGGAGAGGATCCCATGTTAAGGACTTGTGAGTGCACATGTCATCAAGGTTGTATTGTTACACAGTTTGCTGTGTGAGGATTGAAATACCGTGCATTGACAATCAGCACAAAAACCATAAAATATGGGTTTAATTACATTAAACAAGGGTCTTAGGAAGATGTGAGGCAGCCATTTTGAAAACTCTGAGTATAGCAGTCATAAATAAACATAAATAGGAGACTGGCCTATTTTTACGCTTGTAGAGGGGATACTCACTACTTATGTGCTGCTCTCATCCTGATGTAGCCAGTTTCTTTGATTTCAGGGAAGCGTAGTGTTGCAGCATCCACTCTGCGAATGCTCCGGATACTTTACCTGTTCAGTGTAACCTGCTGTTATGATATCAGTTTAGTGTTTTTTGAATAGTTAGCTAAAAGGGCTGATGCTGACACGAGACATGAGGGGGGGCGTGTTTGTGTGATGTTGATAACCCAAATGTGCAGGTGTGTAAGAGACTGATCGAGGAAATGGTTTCCACGAAGATCCTCAAGCGGACGGCTGCTAACCGGACATTTCTAGACGGAGAACACTACTGAAGACAAAGATGCTGAAAGACTTTTCTTTTTTTAACACAACACAGTCTTTTGCAAATACACCTTAACCATGCAGTGTCTGGGTGAGTCAGTTTAACACAGCACAGCCCCCTCTAGAGGTAGGAAAGACATACAATTATCCAGGCATTCTCACGTTAGACGCAACACGTAGGGAAAAGAAGAGAGGAGGATTAACGTTGCAAGATAGGTTAACTTTTAGCAGCTGTTTGTCTTTATTATACGAGCCCTGGTTAGCTTAGGTTTGCAACACCTGCCCATAACTTTGATATGACAGTAACGCTGCATGAGCAGATTTGTATTGTTGTAGCTGTTGGGTAGTTTAATCTATAACAATGCATCATGTTGTATCTCTTAAACACATTTTTTATTGGGAATTTGGACACAAAATTGTGCGTAAAGCTGCTGTAGGTAGAAAGCAAAGAAAAATGCCAGAAGGTGAAGTACAGTGAGACCTCTCCCTGCAGCTGGTGTTTTCTTTGTTCCAGTCATACTGTAGGTCAAGATTAGTTCAAAAAAAAAAAAACTTCCACTTCCTGTCTTTCTACCCTAAGTACTGCATCATCTAGCCTGCCACAGTCAAAAAAAATAGCAGGATCTTCCAAAAATGTTTAACATATTCATATGTACGACCTACTTCCTCTTAATGTGCATATGGGACTTGTTCCCCCCGTGGGTTCAAGGAAAATCTCCATCCCACATGCTGTTCAGAAGGATGTGTCCTGTAGTCAATGTTGCAGGATGTCTCTGCTGTTATGAGCCAGGTTGTGTAATTGACAAGGTGATGATAAAAGCCTTGGATTGGTTTTGCACGCTCCAAATGGCATCATGTTTGATCACTACAGAAAATCTCCCATGTGCACCAGCCCACAACTCTAAAAGTCTACAGTGAGGATAAAAAATCAGGACACACATGTCACATCACAGGTGCTAGCTGCTCTTCACTGGTTGCATGTCAACTTTAGAAACGTTTTAGGTTTCATAATTAGGCTTAACACTTAATTAACTCAGAGCAGGGACTGTTGACCAACTGTTTAAATGAAGAAAATCATATGGATATATCTCTTTGCACCATTGTGCAATGATCCTGGATCAATATTTGATTCATGAATTGTGAATTGTATGCAAAAGTGCAGCATAACAGGAGCATCTTGCAGTGGTGACACAACATTTTAAAAGGGCATTACTGTAATAGTAGCATGACAAAAATAATAATTAGACTGGTTCTTTTGTTTAACCTTTTAAATCAGAAACTGTTATAAATAACCAGCTCTGACGTAAATAAAGCATCCAAGCTGTTCAAATTAAAAATGAAAATAAATCAGAGGAACTTGCCCATCATCCTGTGTGCAGCAATGGAGATCCCTTCCTGCATCCTATGCAGGAAAAGATGATCACAGCCTACTAAAGACCTTCTGGCAAGGACCTACAGCTGGCTCTGGTAATATTCCTCTGAATCCATGAATAGATATATTCTAGCATATTGTGTTAAAAGCTGCCAGGTTTTCTGTAGAATTAGTTCACTAGTTATTCCATAGTTTTCTTGTCATCAACAAATCCAATGTGCAGACTAAAACAAACAATGATGTATCTAATAACATCAATGTGGATCAAAGCCTGATAAATCTCATTCCTCTGTAGAGCTCCATTGTTGTAGCTCCAAAAAACTGTAAAACCACATCAATGAGTCACACTGTTTCAATGGATGACATGTTCCTTCATTACCAGGAACACACAAACTGTAGTTTATTTTGACTCAATCCCACATAATGCCTCAAATACTCACTAGAGCACAAAATGTGGATTAAGCCGCCGCTGAAAAAAGTCCCTGACAGATGCATTATTTGTTCCTGTATGAGTAACGTTTAGTGAAACTACAGTGCCCAGTGAAATTACTGAGCGTTTGTTAACTACTTCTCAGTTTATTCCGGACTTTCCTCTCACCGCTCAATCTATTCCTTTCTGTTTCCTCTTTGCCCCCTCCTATTCCCTCCTTCTCTCCTGGGTTGACAGTGTGGAAAGTTAATAAATCTAATGTGGTTGAAAAATGGAATTTTAAAGTATGATTTTAAAGTAGGAACCGATAGACTGAGAGCAACAGACAGGGCAGGGAAGTCAGAACTATTCAGAGATTTACACATTGTTGGTTTTGGTCTTTTCATGAGATTTGTTGACAATAAGAAGAATATATAGAACTACACCAGCCTTGTCTTTAGAGTACATGCTTCACTTTCAGTTGCTGCAACCAACCGGGAATCCAAAACTTAGTCATGTCCTATCACAGAATATTACCTTTATCATTTTTGCTTTTCATCAACTTTGATGACGCTGAACCTTACGAATATGTTTACATACCATTAAAGCCCCAAAAGCTTCCTCTGGTCTCACTTTAAACTCTGAGTTGCATAACCTTGTTTGTACTTCATTCCTCTTCCTTTCTTCTGCCTCTGACATTTAGCCTCTAGTCTACAAGCACGTGTTGTAAATCAGACATTCTGCTTTGTGGACCTGGACAGATAGCACTGTGTTTTATGGAGTGTGTGTGTGTGTGTGTGTGTGTGTGGTCTTCATGCTTTCAGACATTTAGACCAAGTGGTTTGAAGACAGTTATACAGAACACACACATTCAGCTTGGAGAGACTGTTTGAGTATGCAGTTGATGTGAATGGGCGCCTTTCTTCTGTATCCTGCTAGGTGGTCACTTACCACATACACACACACACACACACACACACACACACACACACACACACACACACATAAACATGAAGGTTATATAACTTTTGATGTCATCTCCAGAGGATCCAATCAGCTTTACTCTAACCTTTCGCTCTAAGTCATGCATTTTGTTGTTTATGTTGTTCATATATTTTGTATTTTTTAGTCTAATAATATCCTACTTCATTTGAACTGTGTTGTATTATTTGCAGCTGCTGCAAAAACACACTGCAGGTTAGATTGTACCATTACAGTAAGATAAGGAGCCAGGAATTATTTTGCAAGTAAAATTTCCCTTGAAAGTTTGTGAACATGCCAGGTTGAGTTCTCTGGAGAGTCCATTAGCAACCACGTGTCAGACGATGGCAGACTGGAGCAGACGGCTTATAAACTAGATATTAACTCTCTATGTGTTCATCTGCTTTGAAAATGTGTTATTCTTATATATGTCTTAATAATTTTAGTGCATACTCATTCTTTTTTGTATGGATATGGGCTGATCCGATCCGGAGAGAGCTGGGCTGGGCCTAACAAACCAGACAGGAATGGAAAAGGCTCTCTGGGATAAAGTCTTATCAAACACCACCAGTAATGATTTTATAGGAACCTACATGAGACTCTCTAACATGTAGAGGGTCTCTATGTCCTGAGCATTCCCAGTCGGAGGTTCACCAGCATCTGGCTGGGGCTTGTTTTCCATCCTGGGATCCTTCCAGTGGCTCCACATGCTTCCAGGAAAACTAAATCAACCCAAGAACTAATGTCCACAGCAGGCTGGACATGAACGGGACAGATTTAGGGGAAAGGAAGAAAAAAAGGGGAAAAGACTAGAGCTTGTTCACCTTAATCTTTTTGAAATATTTTATTATAAATTAACAAAACAAAAAGGTAAAGCAGTTAAAATCAACCTTGTCTTGGGATTTTCTTCAACAAGCAAAGCAGTGTGGAGCATGTGCTAATTTGAAAAAGGTTTTAGATGAATGAACTTCAATGGCAGATGAAACACCAACTGTACCAGGGTTAGAGCTTCCTTTCCTGTTCCCACCTGTAATAAAACCTTATGATAAGAACATTACTGGACAGGAGATTAGGTTAATATGCAACACGCTAAGCAGACATACCAAAAAAAACATACATTATAGACTTTGACCATATAAAAAAAAAGGCTGCTGCTTCATTACATACTGAAAATAAAGGCATTACACTGATGTTAGATGCAAGACTTACAGTATGAAATATCTGTATCTTAAGTCATTATCAGAGTCAGTTTTTACACTCTGGAATTAAACATATATTAGACAGTCTTTAGTCATTAGATAGTCTGATTTTAGTCTCACTGCAGTCTGCATGGAGTGCTGCTCGGGTGTGTAGGGAGTGTTCCTCTGGTGCTTTTCAGTTTGGGGATCCTACTAGTTTTAAAAGGTTGAAGGAAACTGAGGCACTCAAGAGGGTAAAGTTTAAAAGGCTTTAATATCTTCTTGGCTAAATCATTGAAATATGCGCGTTTCAGCCTTTAAGGCTTTCATCAGGGCAAGTAAAAATTGGTCTCTTATAGCTCATTGGAAAATGATCACATGGTCAATATGCAAAGGTAAAAAGTCACATGATTGGTAAAGTCTGATTTTACATAATGTCAATGGATTTTACCTGACAATCTGTTTCTGACTTGGCACTATTACAGTAGCTTATTGAACATAGGTTATGGAAAGCTGTTGATTTTTTTGTTGGCATAAGCCTTTATGGCACATGTTGTGAATACATGATTAATGAATTAACTTAACACAACAGCAAAATGAGTTCAGAGTTCTTTCATGGCGGTCTTAAAGGGACTGCATTCGACGTTCAGCACATTAATATAGCAGTAAACAACTATTTTCTATGTAAAGATATAGTGGAGTAATGGTGACTTGAGCAGAGAATGAAAACACACTCCCTCTGTGTGTACGTGGCTGTGAAAAAAAAACATAGTTATTTCATGTATTGGGGAATTGTCGTGCGGAGGCAATCCCAGCCCGCTGTTTTTTTTTTTCTCAGTATTTCGGGTACAGCCCCATGAAAGGGAAACTCCACACTTAACTGTTGCACTGCCATCAAGTTAGGTGATTCACAAGAGACGGATTTAAAATATTGTCAAAATTGATGGAGAAGAGTCCAAGATATTTTAACTTTTAGTCCCCAAAACACTGGATCCTACAAATCCCACAATGTAATCAATGACATCTTTTCACCCGACCTGTCCTAGCGGCAACGAGACCCAGCATAGAAGTTATAAACAAGCTAGTTAGTGGAGTTTAGATTTTTTCAACTAAACAAAAAGGTAAACAAATCAACACAGGCTCATACCCTGTAGTCTTAAAGCCGCAGCTGAGACAATAACCCTGATGACATCATAGACATCATTCTCCCAGACAACTGCTTTCACAAGCTGAATAGTGCTCCCTCCTAAACTCTGCAAAGTTCCCCTTTAATATGAGTTAAAGCCCATATTTTGTACAGACTAGATCAATCCCACTTTACACGGGGCACCCTGGTAGCTCACCTGGTAGAGTGTGCGCCCCATGTACCAAGGCTCAGTCCTTACAGCAGTAGCCCAGGGTTCAACTCTGACCTGCAGCCCTTTTGCTGCATATCTTCCCCCTCTCTCTCTCCCCCATTTACTGTCTACAACTGTCCTATCAATTAAAGGCAAAAAAATGCCCCCTACAAATCTGATACTAAAAACTCCTATAAGCACTGAATTTATGGAAGGTCATAACAGAAATCAAAGGCTGATCTGTGTTTAGAGGCAGAAGGCTTCAGTGAGCATTGTGTTTTTCTATGTGAAATTAAAGTGTGTACAGACTGTATGGAGAACACTCCTCCACAGTGATTATCATTTATGAAAAATAAACATGATGTGAGAAAGTGTGTTTTTCCCCAAAAACTGAATTGCTGGAACCGCATGTTCTTGAAGAATGGGATTAACAGGATTAGCATTTTTAGAGCCATTAGCAGGCTGGTCTCATGAACCATTTGTACATATAGTTACGAAAAGTAATGCACTGTAATTCGTATTTATACCATGATCTGCAGGAAGGACCTACAGTAGGCCCCGCGCGTCGGATGATTCATGCCTCCTCCGTCGTCCATTAATTTTATGCACCACATTGGCTGCTGCTGTGTAAGAATGCTTTTGACCACGTAGGGAGGAGGACAGGGTGGATGGGTGGGTCATAAAACACAGTGCTTTGAAGCCCGGTAGCAGAGTTCACTTCCCGGCGAAAACAAAAGACTTCCACCGAGGAAACGCCTGATCGTTCCTCCGGAGTATTTAAATCCAAACCACGATCTTTTTCCTAAACTTTTTTGGTGCCTAAACTAAACATCGCTCACTTTTTGTATGCTAAGCTCAACCGCCACGGCCCCTGAAAGGACATCTCATCTTTCAGAGCCCTGTAGCTGGCTCACAGTAACCTTTTTTTAGCTAAACTCAACCAACTGTCACTGATAGGAGCGACAGCTCACAGAGCTCTGTAGCCATCGCGATAGGACCAGCAGGTGGTCGTCTAATTTCGTAGGATATCATACAAATTGATGTGCATACATTTTCCCACAATATCATACGAAACCGTTCATGAGAATGTGTTGTCCACAGTGATTTCTAAATCACAATCTGAATATGCAGATGGACAGGTATACATAGTTTTTAATTCAGAGGAATCTTTGGAAAGAAATATGTGAATACATGTATTTATATTCTTTCATATAACCCTTTTTTTTGTTTTCTCTTAAATGTGAATATGTTGCTGCTTGATACTGACTTGTGTGTGTGTGACAAAGCAGCAGCTGAGGTCAACACATTCAGTTAGACTGATCCACAGTCATTCAGATACAAAACATTGATCAAATATCTGTTGAGTTATTATCTTATTTCCTCTGTCCTCAGCTTAGTTTGGACCTCTTGCTGGATATGCTAAATTGCTGTTCAATCTTCCAAATACTGTTATGTGTCCGTTGATTGTTCTAATAAGCGAAGACGACATCATACGTCATCTGATGTCCATTGTCCCATGCGTACAGTTTCTTTACTAGTGGGCAGTAAGCCAGCTGAGAGGTGTGTGCGTGCATGTTCGTGAACGCCAGACTCGGCACAGTGTGTGTGAGCGTGTGTGTGTCAAAGGCGTACGTCACATTAGCGTAGCGATCCTCCATACTGTTCACTGCATAAAGCACGCCGCACACCAGGAAGCTGTTTCCGTAACGACCGCGGCGAAGACCTGTACGGAAGGTCTGTATTGGCTGCAGGTCTCGGGAGCGCAGGTGGATGAGCAGGATTACTTCCTGGTGGAAACCCTCTGTGTCCAGAGCGGGGTAGAGCAGCCACAGGCCAGACTCATCAACAGCAAACTCCACCTGGAAAATAAAACATGCTGTAATTTACAGAGGACCGACTATTGAAAAGTAAATATGTAAAAGAATAGCCTTTACGGCTATGATCAGTACTTTTAGATTAACAATGGATCATGTAACTACTTGTATGTGTTAGGTGTCGCTGGTAGAAATGAACCAAGAAATAAAGTAATTATCCCCCGACTTTCTCAGGCATGTGATTGACAAAGGACAAGTGCAAAGCATGACATTCGGTTATATTTTTTATTTAAGTTTTTTTTTTAAATATACCTATATAGCAATGTATGGATATGGAATATGACTTTAGCACTTAATTATTAAAAAATGCTGCACTAAAAAAAACTTGAAAATCATCACAGAAGTTCTTGAGGACCTATTGTACAAGAATATTGGGGTTTGCTGAAAGCAATTTTTTTTTATTTGTATTGATATGATTTTAGCATATAATCAGTAAAAATGCTGCATTGAAGGAACAAGAAAGTAATGACAGATGTATGTATTTCAACATGGGAAATTAAAAAAAGAAAACTTTTAAACGTTCCTGTTGTAAACAACCTTCACAGCCAGCCGTGTATACAGTAGATTTCAGGGTTTACGGAGCACCTGAATGCACCGTGATGTTCCTGTCAGCTCCCACACAATCGATTTTAAAGTGGAGATGTTTCTGAAGTGTAGATGGCGTGACCGCGGCTCTAAAAAACGGTGGACAGAAATACGATTCGCCCAAAAAGAAAACAAGGTAAACAAGGCGCCCCTCAAAACCTGTTCATACTTTTTTCCCTCACCGCACAATTGTGTTGCTAGCTGGCAGCTAACTGCTTGTTACTGGGAAGTACAAGCACAGCACGGCAAAACACAAACATGCACGCTCTCTTCGTCTTGTAAAATAACATTACACCAAAGGCGCAACATACTGCTTCGTGGCAAGGTCTGTTCTGGTCTGATTACACTTGGTTCATATATAGTACAGGCCAAAAGTTTGGACACACCTTCTCTGACCTTCACTTGTTAAAGTAATGATGGCCACTTCTTTCTCTTTACTTAGCTGATTGGTTCTTGCCATAATATGAATTCTAACAGTTGTCCAATACGGCTGTCGGCTGTGTATCAACCTGACTTCTGCACAACACAACTGGTGGTCCCAACCCCATTAACAAGGGAAAAAATTCCACTTATTAACCCTGACAAAGCACACCTGTGAAGGTAAAACCATTTCAGGTGACTACCTCATGAAGCTCATTGAGAGAACACCAAGGGTTTGCAGAGTTATCAAAAAAGCATGACAGCAAAGACATGTTTTCAATTATTTCACACTTTTTTGTTAAGTACATAATTCCATATGTGTTCATTCATAGTTTTGATGCCTTCAGTGAGAATCTACAATGTAAATAGTCATTAAAATAAAGAAACACATGAGAAGGTGTGTCCAAACTTTTGGCCTGTACATATATGATATTTTTTCATTGTTCAGCATAGGCCATTTTGGTAGGCATTAAATATATGACAATAGAATGAAAAATGACTTTGTTTAACTTTTTTTTTACTGCACTTTCACTTCATATCAATGTAAGTTATTTGTCCAAACTGCAACTCTGTACTTAACGCACAAACATGAGAGTGGCATTGATCTTCTCATCTCACTCTCTGAAACAAAACAAATGAATGCAATTCCCAGAATATTGAACAACTCCTTTGATGGTTTTCCCCCCACTTTTATCAGGGTAAGGTAACAGTAAAATACAGACATATTTCAGTTGTAATATGAATTGAAATGAACAGGAAACAAAACTACAGCAGTTGTTCTTCTCCTCGCTATTTGACCTTTTGAACTCTAGTGATTTGTAGTGTTTTTGTTCCCCAGACTGACCCATTATGACCCTTTAAAGTGTCCCGAGTGTATATTCCACGAGTAAATCATCATGCAGTGTTTCTTGTCCAGTATACCATGGGTCTTACTTCAGTTTGTGTCCGATGAACTTGCTCTTCCAGTAAAGCATCATGTAGTGTGGTCCAGGCAGCTACATATCTGTGTCTCAGGTCATATCTGATGACGTCCCTGCTGAAGGCACGGTTGTAGTAGAACGCTCCATTAAACACGACGTGGCCTGTTCCAGTGAAACTGTAGGGCAGCTTGTATGAATTACTTGCCTGACCTGAGTAGTAAGAGCACACAGAAAACATATGCAGCTGGTCACAATCCACAACATGACCTTTAGTATCTATAGAAAATATTTTTTTTTATATTTTACTGGCTCTCTGCACTTAATAAGCAGTGCAATGACTTTGACCTCAGGCTAAATGGCTTGGCATGGTGGGAAATACTGTAGATTATGGCTTCATTACCTTCTAGATACAGACACACACACACACACACAGACACACACACACATACAGTACAGGCCAAAAGTTTGGACACACCTTCTCATTCAATGTGTTTCTTTATTTTCATGACTATTTACATTGTAGATTCTCACTGAAGTCATCAAAACTATGAAGGAACACATATGGAATTATGTACTTAACAAAAAAGTGTGAAATAACTGAAAACATGTGTTATATTTTAGATTCTTCAAAGTAGCCACCCTTTGCTTTTTTTGATAACTCTGCAAACCCTTGGTGTTCTCTCAATGAGCTTCATGAGGTAGTCACCTGAAATGGTTTTACCTTCACAGGTGTGCTTTGTCACAGTTAATTAGTGGAATTATTTCCCTTATTAATAAAAAAGCAAAGGGTGGCTACTTTGAAGAATCTAAAATATAAGACATGTTTTCAGTTATTTCACACTTTTTTGTTAAGTACATAATTCCATATGTGTTCATTCATAGTTTTGATGCCTTCAGTGAGAATCTACAATGTAAATAGTCATGAAAATAAAAAGGAAAAGCATTGAATGAGAAGATGTGTCCAAACTTTTGGCCTGTATTGTACATACACATACACATACACACACAAAGAAACGACTCCTATACCTGATTTGAAGGTGTCCATGTCTCGGAACTCTAGGAGGTTGTTGCCATAGTGACCATTGGTAAGGTAGATGACGTTGCCATGGCCGCGAGCATCTCTCATCCAGGCTCCGTCACTAAGGCCGTAAGAGTTCTGCTGAACCGGTTCAGAGATACTGGCTAATGTGTCCTTACACACTGCTGCAAGAAGGTGACACTGTTTGTCAGGACTCTAAAATACGATTTACACTTATTCTTAATGATAAAACTCCTAAAAACATGTCTTATATCTACCAGGCTTTTTTGTGGTCTTTGGTTGGTCAGCGGGGTTCTCCGTCCAGCTGAGTCGACTTTTGGGTCCTGGCCGAGACTCTGCTGTGGGAGACGCATCAGTGGGTGGACTTATATTGGTATCTGAGCGTGAGGTGGTATCCTGATAGGTAGGCTGTGTAGTAGCTGTAGTTTGTTGGGAAGTAGTTGTCAGTTTGGTTGTTGTTGATTTTGTAGTTAATTTAGTCGTTGGTTTGATGGTGGTGGGAACTGGTTTTGTTGGAGTTGTGGTTTGTTGGGTGGTAGTTGGGGGAGCTGTTGGTTGCTGGGTGGGTGCTGGCCTGCTCAGTCTCCTTGATGGGTCCTGGAAGTCTGGTTGGGTGCTACCAGTGGTTGAAGGTCCTGGACGCTTGGTGGGGAAGGTCCTGGTAGGTGGGAGCGGGTTAGAGATCAGTAAGTCCACCGATACATTTGTAGTTAGAGTTGCTGTAAAAGAAGTAAAATGAAGAAGAAAAGACAGTTTTATGCTGAATAACAGTTCTCTCTGCCTGCTGTAGTTGTCAGATTTGAACCAGACATTATTAAGGCTTTTTTGTTAATTTATATTTTTTGTTTTGTTTTGTTTTTACAGTGAACTGTATTTTTCAGAAGATGGTATTAACCCTTGTGTTGTTGTCTCTTCCACCATGAACTTGTTGTCCATCCAGGTCAAAAGTGAAGTAGAATTTTTGCTGCTTTTTTAAGCATTTTGGCTCTTTTTTTATGCTTTGGACACTTTTTAAAACGTTTTTGTCAGTTTTTTCAACGTTTTGTTTTAAATTCATGGTCAATAAACCTAACTTAAATGACATTATACCTAAGTTTTGAGTTAAAAAGGCAGAAATTATGAAATATTTTTGACTAATAGTTAGGATAAAAGGATCACAGACTGGTTTATGTCAAAGTTTAGTCAGAATACTGTTTTAAAACCATTTAAACGTGTTTTTCAAATGTGATAAAAATTGAATAAAACACCCAAAATTCAATAAAAGTAATCATTAATTTTACCTGGAAAGATTGTTATATGGGTTCCATACAACGTACATCCATGCATCCATGTTATATTTGGGCATTTTGGTTCAAAGAAACCCATATTTCTGATATAAAAAACTTTGACAACGGGTCAAATTTGACCCAAGGACAACACAAGGGTTAATATATGAGATTGCCAAGTATGGTATGCCATTTTATTCAATATTAAATAAATAAATAAATATGCCTATGAAATACATTCTAAAATAAATAAATGAGCATATAAATATATAAATAAATGTAAATATAAATATATAAATGAGTCTATATAGGTAAATAAATAAATACAATTTATTTTGAAAAAAAATTTCAAATGGCTACTTATATTTATTTTCAGGGGACTTTTATTTTATAGTGCCACACTTATTATTTCCCTCTCTTTAAACCACGGGGGCTTACCCACACGGTATCACGCTGCACACAGGGAGCAGAGGAGAGACAAGTAAACATATCGTTGTCTGTACTGTTAACAGGCTCGTGCTGAAGGATTTAGAGTTTGAAATAAGTGCCGTGCAGTGGATCTAATGTATGCCGATGAGAAGAGTAGTTCATGTGGATTTCGTAGTAAGTGTATTCTGAAGTTCCTCTAAATAGCCCAATTTAAATAAACCTTAAAGAAAAGAAACTTTAAAGTCTTACATTTGAGAATGGAATTTGGTGTGTATCATCATGAAATCTGGAGAGAGCCTCTGTGGGGGTTTGCTCTTGTTCATAGTGTATAAACGTACTTGGCACTTTTTGTACTTTTATGACTTGTGTCCTATTTTGTCTTTGTAAGAATGTTCTGTCTGTCTGTAACTTTGTGTCGTATCTAGACCAGATCTCTCTTAAGAATGAGAACCCAGTTTTTCAATGAGAATACCTGTATACGTAAAGGTTGAATAGAAATAAAAATGTAAAACCTTGATAGTCAATATGATCAGCTATTGGCACAAAACTACAGTGAAATATGATGTATCATCCATTAATGA
This sequence comes from Perca schrenkii, assembly GCA_025617405.1. Classification (NCBI taxonomy): domain Eukaryota; kingdom Metazoa; phylum Chordata; class Actinopteri; order Perciformes; family Percidae; genus Perca; species Perca schrenkii. Next base: position 7,041,458 of record CM046798.1, on the reverse strand, counting down.
ATGTGTACAAGTTTACAAATAATCATCAGGAGCAAACTGTGTCTACAAAAAAACATCCATCCTGACAGGTTAGGAGACGAATACTTCAGGTTGTTGCCATCAACTCGTAACATTTTATCGACATAATGTGACATAAAAGCATTACAGTAATAAGGGTATGTTAGACTTACTATGTTTTCCTTTCCCTTCCTCGTCCTCGTCTTTGTAGCTCTCCTCTGCCTTGTAGAAGGTCACACCCCTGATGACCATGCTGTTCTTGTCTTTGATTGGCTGCTTTGGCTCTGTCTGGTCTTTGATTGGCTTTTGAGTTCCTGTCTTATTCCTGGTTGGCGGTTGTTGTTCCAGACCATCATGCTGTTCGTTCTTCTTCAGCGGACCTTCAGGATTCTTCTGCGACAGAACAAGCACATTTCTGTATACTTTAGAAAGAATATGGGATTATCAGTTGAGACAATATTTGGTTTTGTCTTTGCTTCTGACACGTAACACGCAGATTTTCAGACAGGTAATACCTGTTTGTTGCCGTAGGCAGCTGCTCCACTTTTCTGTCCTGCACGCTCCAAATCATTCACTTTCTTTTTTTTCTGCTGAGCCTTCTTCTCTTTCTCTTTTGCTCTTTCCTTCACACGTTCTTTCTCTCTTGCTTTCTCAGTAAAATTATGGGCAAAAGCCTGTAGTGCACACACATGATGACAGTACATTAACAGTCCATCCTAAGCAGGATTCACCGTGGCATACTCAATGGCAAACTAAAGAATATACCAGAGTGGTGACCTTTCAAATCAGTTAGTTGTCTGTACATACATGGGTAATACCTGCTAACAGCTAATTCAGCATCATTTTAATGATGTTAGCTGCTAAAATGTAAACAAATATAGGCTAAAAAACGGGATGCAGTTGTCTCGATTTTGTCATGGAAAATATGCTCTTGATAAGACACTAGTAGACACACGGCAGATATACATTTTTGTGTTTGAAAACACGTGTTGTAAAACACCACAGTAGTAGCCCAGGCGTCTCTAAAGTACATTGATTTACTACATAATTTCAAGAAATGTCATATTGCCATATTAATCTATGAAAGAAGCAACTTCAGCTGCAAATATTTTTGCTGAAACGTCATTGAGAATGCAGTTTTATTGTATGGGAATGCAATTTTTTAGTAGACAGGTCTGGGTGGCTGCAACCATACTAATTATAGCTATTAGATTTATTTTTTTAATCCTGAAAATGAAAATGAATGGTATGCAAGTGATTAAAGCTACAGTCTTTGGCTAAAGAAAGCCTGAAAACCTCCGTTCACTATGTCCCACCCTGTAGCATTCGTCCTTTTGGAAAGCAGATTTTTTTCTGTGAGTTTGGAGTTACATTCGCTCCATGCAAAACATTATATATAAAACCCAGAGTCATACTAAAATGGATAGCGGATTAGTGTCCTGTGCGTGTAGGTCTGTGTGCTCACCTTCTCCACGTTGTCCACCCTGGTCAGCAGCTTGGTGGTGACAGAGTGGAGCTTTAACAAGTCCATTCCGTACAGAGAGCCCTCCAACAAGTCAATAATAGTCGCCAGCTAAACAGGCAAAATCACGGAGAGGAATGACACAGAAAGATGAAAGGAGGACAGAGAAGGCCAAAAACTTTGATTAGGCCTATGGGAGTCATATTTACCTAAACATCAGACTCTTCATTATTCAAGAAAGAATTTAGCCAATAGCCAATAGGAAAAAAAATGACAAAAGCGACATTGTGTGTGTGATTGTGTTTCTACCTTGATGTCATCTTTGCTGGCGTCATGTAGTTTTTTAAACCTGTACTCTCCTTCACAGGGGTTGACAGCTGAAGGCGGAGCCATGCACACACACTTCCTGCAGTCTGTTCCTTTGGTAACTGTCTCCACGGTGTAAAAATCCCGGGATGCTGATGCCAGGTCGCTGCAGTCAGAGCGTTTGATTGGTCGAACAATACAGCGACACAAACAGTCGGACCCTGAGGACACAGTCTTTACTTTGTCGTAATCGCCCAGCAACTGAAAGAGAGGAAGAGTTTTTTTTTTTTTTTTAAGTATCTTTTTCAACTTACACAGGCTGTTCAGACAAAAGGAAACTTTGAAGAAAAAGAAAATACACTTTAACTTTTTACTCAACTTTAAAATGAATCTATATTTGATCATTGGTATATATTAAGCAGCAATACTTGAATGAAATAAATAAAAAAAAAGAGTTGAGCATGGATGATGATTTGCAGCTGCAGCAGTAGTGAGCTGCCTGGGAAGAAGATGGCTTCAGGCGTTTACAAACAGTCACTTTTTGGTTTGGAGCACTTACAGTATGAAGGATATTACATAACCAACCACACGATTGATGCAAACTGTTGCCGTGGAGCACACACACAGGCCTGGGTCTGATTTCCACGTCATACAGGCCAAACTGACGAATTGTGGGGTTTGGATTGTGTTTAAAGAAAAAATAAAGTAGCAGTAGGCCTAATTTTGCAAGTAAAAACTGCTGTGTCTAATAAGCCTACAGTCTCTTAATCTCATTTTCATGTTGGGAAATGAGACATTTAAGGTTTACAGTTAAAAAGCAACATGTGTCCAGAAAGCACAAGTGCTTTGAATTCATCATGTGGTTTTCACATGATGAATTGAATGGAAAATGTTCCTGAGTTCACCAAGTAACCACTGAGATGTGATCTGACCATGGATCTGACACACAAGGCTGTTGGCAAATGAGCTCAAACGAAGTCACGTGGAGAGAGGAAAATTAAACTGGTCTTGGGTTGAAGTTCTGGCAATTCAATAGTTCCCACCATTATCAGGATTTTTTTTTGCCAGCACAAGACACACAAAACTTCACTTTACTTCACTTCAATAACTTTTTTTAAACTAATAGGCCTAAGTAAATTGGATAATGCCGAATTAAAGGATGCCTACTTTTAATAAAATACGTAAAAATCTTTCTTCTACTAGGCTAGTTTTGAACGTTTGATGTGTGCAATTTGCCATTAAAGTTACGAGTTTGTGTATGCAGTTTGGCGATGAAGGAAATATGGGCGCACATTTCACCGACCTGGCTAATGATATTCTCTTGGTTATCCAGCTCATCTTCCAGAGGCTCAGCGGTGGGCTGCTGAGCTCTCCCCTCCGCTCCCACAACAGGAGCGTCTCTCCCGGGGGAATGCTGCTCCCCTCCCCGCAGACTGCTCTCCACTTCGGCCGCGGAGGGAGCATCCTTGTCCGGAGAGGCCAGCTCTGCTGCTTCGGTCGACAGCATCTTCTGAAGCGAGGGGTCATCGCTTTTATCCGCCTCAAGACCCCTTACAGCACAGCATAAAATCAGCAGTGAGAATCCGCGCCACATTTCTCCACACAAGCAGCAGACAATAAAACAGGCGGCTCTCTGTGAAGAAACAGCCTCAGGTAATTATCAGGTAGTTGTTGCCAAAAAAATGGCTGAGCAGGTCCAGTCTGACAGCGCTGAAAGAACAAACGAACCACGTATCCAACAGTCCACTGGTTTCTAAGTTAAGCTTCAAAACGACGGTCCGCAGGTCTTCTAACGCGTTTTACGTCTCCAGCGCAATGAATTAACGTATTGGTTCAAATGTTGCCTGATATACAACTTTACACAATAGACACACTTCAGTTCTTGTCGATGAAGGCTGTATTTAAAAAGGGACGAAAGGAAAATGTTCACGTATAAAATGCCAGAGACAAAGGAGCTCTATTCGGTTACATGCGACGTGTCGCCGGTGACAGAACTCCACACCGGGCCCGGTCCAAACCAAGACTGGCTGCGCTAGAGCCTGAGAGAGAGAGAGAGAGAGAGAGAGAGAGAGAGAGAGAGAGAGAGAGAGAGAGAGAGACATAATGGTAAAACCTCTTCAATCTTACTATCCAGCCATGGGACAGTCAACAATCCCTTGAAGTAAGGCAAGGCAGCTTTTTTTTAATCTTATTTGTTTGAATGGATGCTGTATTGTGTGAATGATCTATTATTGTGTTTTATGTATTTTGATCATGTGTTTTATGTATTTTGATCATGTGTTTTATGTATTTTGATCATGTGTTTTATGTATTTTGATCATGTGTTTTATGTACTTTGAACATGTGTTTTATGTATTTTGATCATGTGTTTTATGTATTTTGATCATGTGTTTTATGTACTTTGAACATGTGTTTTATGTATTTTGATCATGTGTTTTATGTACTTTGAACATGTTGCTTTGCATGACTAGACTATGCACGGTGTCCAAGACAAATTTCCCAGTGATGGGACTAATAAAGTATAAAGTAAGTAAATATTTATGAAAATTCAAAGTGCTTTACATATTACATAACATTTGTTTATGAAGGTTATGGGTGTATTGTTTGTTTTATGGCATTTGTTTTATTCATAAATGTGTCATTCTTTTCTTGTGGTAAAGGGGCAGAGTGTTAAGACTTATGCCACTGTTTTGAGGTGATTACAATTTCTCACCTGTATCGCCAACTAGGACAAACTATTGTGAAGTGAATAAAATCCTCGCTTACTGTTTAAACGGTTTGTGGGCATTCATCTTTACAGAACCTGCACACGACAACAGAGCAGTTAAAAACATTTTTTTTAAATTCGTTAAAGAGAATAGTTAGAATGAGAGAATAAAAACAGCTAAAGTAGAGTAAGACAGGTATGAAATACAAGACTCAAAGTTACAGTGCAAAACAATTAACAATTACTTTAAAAAATGGCAGCATCAAACAGAAAAGTCTCCAGCCTTCATGTAAAAGAACTGAGAGTTGCAGTGGGCCTGCAGTTTTCTGGGAGTTTGTTCCAGATACTGTAGCCCATGTGGTGCATAACAACTGAACGCTGCTTTTCCATGTTTAGTTCAGACTCTGGGGGGACAGAAAGCAGACCTGACCCAGATGACATAGTAGACATCTAGTACAAGTTGCAAATTCAGCTAATAATAATTACAAACATCTCAAAAATAACTACAGAGAAGAGTCTACAAACAAAAATAAAATGATAAAATATCAACGGGATGGCGGACAACAGTTTGAGGACAATAACAGATGTCCGAGCCACGTTTAAGTCCAAAGTCTGGACCCATAGGTTCTCTATAGTTCATTGTAGTCATTTTAATTTACAGCCTGAACAACTTGTGCTGCAGAACTGTGCTGTTTTCTAACTCTAACTACGTTTGGAGTTGCAGTGAATAAACAGAGAAAACCTGCACTTAACCTTTTCACACGCATTTTGTATTCATAGTTAGACCGATATCGTGATGTATCATTATAGGATTGTCTAGCAATATATTGATTAACGCAGAATGGCTGTATTGTGATATCATCGGTATCATTAGCCATGTATCACGTATCGTATCGTGAGCCTGTAATCCTGTGATTCATGAACACATAATGACACAAAACAGCATAAAAACAGCCAGACAGACATTAGCAGTACGGTTACATTTTATAATCACTTTTCTAATTTGGGAACATAACTTTGATAGAATCTGTGATGTTCGAGTAACAGTGTTGCATAGAGCTAAAAAATATTGTAACATGTTCCCGTGTTAACCAGCAGATGGCCCTAAAAGGGAGGTTGTGAAGAAGACATGCTTTCATTCATTCCACAAGGGTAAATTACATTGTCAAATTTTGACCCTTGTGTATGATGTTGTACTTGGTGAGATGGGAGGACTATACCCACTAATCATCAAAATCATCATAAAACTAGTACTCCAAGTTCAAAAGAGAGCGTATAAATTATAGAGTGTGGTCTAGACCTACTCTATCTGTAAAGTGTCTTGAGATAACTCTTGTTATGAATTGATACTATAAATAAAATTGAATTAAATTGAATTGAATTAAGTAAATTTCATTATCACCTAGAAGAAAGTGACCCTGGACACAATTCATACCAAAGCCATCATCCACAGAGATACCGTAGAGAGATGTCCCCTCAGCCAGCTGGACTCAGAGCCCCCAGACACACACCCCATCATCAGACTAAACCAAAGTCTAATAAGAAAACAAAAAGAAAATCACTTGACACATTGTAGAGAATCAAACAAAAACCAGAGCAAATTGCAATGCTATTTGACCCTAGACAGAGAATGCCCTGTGGCAGAATACCTGAGCCCTGTGAATGACCCAAAACTGAAGCAATCCTTGACTCTGTACACGCGCAGTGAACACAGCCTCGCCATCGAGAGAGGCGGCCACAGGCAGACCTGGCTTCACCCACTGCACACAACATCAGCTGGAAACAGAGCTGCTTTTTTTTACATTACAAACACCCAAAAAGATTTTGACAACATAACTGATAACAAAAAAACGTACATACCTGCTGAGTGAAATACAGCAATGTGCGAACACAGCAGCAAGATTTGTGATCTGTTGCGACAGGAAAAGGACATCTGGCTCTGGGACACGTTCTCTGTCTCAGTGTATTGTTTGTAGTTTGTTGTTCTTTATTTCCTTTTATAATAAAAAAAATCAATGGCTAGCAAAATAGTGGGAAAACTCCAAAAACATCTGACCCAAATATACACTGACAGAATGAGGAAGAAAGCTAGGAAGATCACTGCAGATAGTACACACCCTCTTTCGAGCCAGTTTGAGCTCCTGAAGTCTGGGAGGCGTTTTAGAGTGCTTCTGGCAAAAAGTGTTTTTAAAAAATCCTTTATTCCAAATGCCATCAGTATCCTCAACCAAACCAAGTGATAACATCAATATGAACATCAATATGAGCTGCTATCCTAATGATCCCAATGATTTTATGCATATTTAGATATATATATTTTTTTTATATTCAATTTACTATGTTTGACATGTTGTTTGTATGTTTATTTTTTGTATGTCTGGTGAGCCAAAGAAAAATTTCCATCCAGGTGGACAATAAAGATTTATTCTATTCTATTCTATTCTAAATAAAACATTTGATCACACAAAAAAAAGAAAAGGACATCCAATGGAATAATACCACCATGAAAACTGTGAATCATCTTTGGATTCCTGCACTGACCATTTGCACTGTGCTGACCTCCGTACACAGACACACTGCACATACATATGGAGATGCCTCGAAACTGTTGCAGTGTTTACACAGTTCTAACTTATTTCTATGTATATGTTTTAACTGCTTTGTCCACACTTTTCTAGTTTTATCTTAAGTTATCTTTCCTTATAGGCTTGAATGTATATATCAGTTAAACTTTACCTTTTTTCAGTCATGTGTTCGCTTACAATGTTGCACAGCTCTGTTTACACTTTATTCTAGTAGATCTTTACTTATTGTATGTATATTTTTGTTTTTATTTCACACTTGCTTTGGCAATGTAAATGTCTGTTTCCCTTTTACTCCTTTGAATTGAAATCCCTGCTGTGACAGATTTCACCTCACGTTTTAACAATACCGCCCAGCTCACACACTGATGCTGCATTCACGTGCTCCTCGGCTCAGATGGATGGTCCTTTTTTCTGAGTTGGCTGTCTGGGAAGTCGTTCTTTTGACTTTGGTGTGTTCATGAGCTTTAGTCGCAATGTGGAAACAACATGGAAGCTACAAAGAAAATGTGTTGTGTTTTATTTCTCAGAGCATTAAAACAACACGTTGATAGCAGTTTCCAGTAGGCTATTTATTTTCAGTTTGAAGCTTTATATTAGTGATTTTCTCTTGTTGACTTGTTGCTGCACCAGTAACGTTACATTCCCTAAAAAAACACTCAAATATTGCATTACCTGACTTCTTATCAGGTTCATGTTAATACATAACATTTCTAACTAATCTAGGTCACTCTACGTGGACAGAAATGGATACAAGCTAATACCATATTACAAATGACATGTGAGAAAAACATTTATATGCAAAACGTGAATTAATATAAAGTTTTACCTTAACCAAATGTGACGGTCTCACTTTGTTGTGTACGTGGATCTGCATCTGGGGAAACCAGTATGAAGTAAGATGGGTATTTTGACAGCATGAACAGAGACATGAACACAACACACAGTAGGCTAAGTCAAAATAGCATCAGAAGCAGCTCAAAAAAAGCTAGATTTAGCATTCAGCTCAGAACCTGAAACTAATGGCTCACTCGATGTCAAATAAATAAACTGTATATTAGCTCCTTAATAAGATAACAAAAAATACAACAGTATTAAAACATGTTGTGGTGGGCTTTAATACATGTTGGCTAATAATATCTCTACACTGTTCAACAGGCGACTTATCACAGCGTTTATCAAAAGTTCTACTGTGGATTACCTATCATTCGATACTTACAGTACAGGCCAAAAGTTTGGACACACCTTCTCATTCAATGCGTTTCCTTTTTATTTTCATGACTATTTACATTGTAGATTCTCACTGAAGGCATCAAAACTATGAATGAACACATATGGAATTATGTACTTAACAAAAAAGTGTGAAATAACTGAAAACATGTCTTATATTTTAGATTCTTTAAAGTAGCTACCCTTAGTAGCCAAAATTCCACTAATGAACCCTGACAAAGCACACCTGTGAAGGTAAAACCATTTCAGGTGACTACCTCATGAAGCTCATTGAGAGAACACCGAGGGTTTGCAGAGTTATCAAAAAAAGCAAAGGGTGGCTACTTTGAAGAATCTAAAATATAAGACATGTTTTCAGTTATTTCACACTTTTTTGTTAAGTACATAATTCCATATGTGTTCATTCATAGTTTTGATGCCTTCAGTGAGAATCTACAATGTAAATAGTCATGAAAATAAAGAAACACATTGAATGAGAAGGTGTGTCCAAACCTTTGGCCTGTACTGTATAGCACTGAGCTGCAATGTGACAGTAAAGCCAGCTGTCCCAATTTATGCATGAATTTAACAGAAACCTATTTACACCATGGATGTAGAAAGAGATTTACACCGTTACACCAACATTTACCTTCGTCCGCCAAGTTTCTATGACGTCAACTCGGCAAGTCGAGTACAGATATGTTCGCCGACTTTACGAGTTGTTCCGACTTCAGACATGAATTCCCCCAGCCTGGAACTCATTTGTCCGATTATTTCAACACCACGTGAATGCAGCGTGATTTACAGAGAACTGAGGAAATGAGCTGAGCAAAAACGTCTTGACACATCAGAGCAGCTCATTTTAGTTGACATGTATTTTGCATCCTGTGAATACTGTGTATACATATTCAGATAACTGAATTAAGCTTTTCATTTGATAAGAAGGGAAACAGATACAGTATGGGAGCATCTTCCTCTGGCTTGTTGGATGAGGCTAAAATCAGCAACATCAAAGGTAAAACTAAGACATACTACTACTTCTTTTTCTTCTTTTCCCCAGGCATTTCTATAGTGTAGTCTGCAGTTTTGGACACTTGTTGTTTAAAAGATCTTTATGAGGACTTTGATGGCCCAGTTTTCCGTAGAGAGTAAATAAAAGAGAAATAACAGAAGTCCTGGGTAGGAGTGATGTTCACACTTGTAATCATAGCTGAAGTAATAGTAGCAACTGGAGCAGTAGTAGATTATAGTAGTATCTGTAGTAGTAGTAGTAGTAGTAGTTGTTGTTGTTGCTACATTAGCAGCAGTAGTAGGTATTCTGTAGGTGTAGTTATTGCAAAAGTAGTAGCTGCAGTGCAGTAGTGGTTAATGTGTTAATTGGTGCAGTTGAGGTTGGTTTACCCTCCACTGTCACTGTGTTTCTGCTTTAGATGTGAGGGCCAAGTTCCAACAGGAGTTTATTCCAATATATGCTCATTTAGCTGTAGTTAGTGTAGTTAGTGGTGTTGTGTCGGACTGCATTGTACTGCAAGGTGTTTGTGTTCTACATGCATGATGGGGGCACATCATGACAATTTATGTTGTTCTTTATTAGATAGCTTTCAGCAAAGAGGTAGACAGGAAACATGGGGGTGGGTGAGACATGCCACAAAGGTCCTCGGAATTAAAGTGGGGACATTGTGCTTATATTGTAGACCTACTCACATTAACCACCAGGACAGTTAATTAGTGTCACTTCCACCCCCATTAAATGATGTCAAGTTATTAGTAAGAATGCAGGTTTTTTTTTTCAGTCAAGTCACAAATTATAATTTCAATTTCATATTAACTTTTGACTTGAAAACAAAAATAACGAATGATGAAACAAAATTTGCTTTGTGAGTTGCTTCGCTCATTTCTGTACGTAAATTCCCATACATGTTATCATCACAGTCACATCCTGTCACTTATCTCCTTCAATGTAATTACAGCCATTTCCAACCATTACATTGTTGGTGTGTGTGTGTGTGTGTGTGTGTGTGTGTAAGATGAAAGCCTACAGACTCTAGAGTCACCCAAACAACGTATGATAATGGCCATACACTGTAAACAAATGATAAACAACAGATTATGACTGATCCACATTCAAACCCATCCAGAGCCTGCAGAGAGAAAGGAAGTATTAATCCAGATCGATAGATATTCGACATTTGACAAACTTGCACAGACCACACAACTTTAAATGTGTCATTAAGCATGCATTTTAATGTCCCCAAATAGATCTTTAAATATGTGTTATAATATTGCTGTTGTGATTACAGATGAGATTTGGAAAAGTATTTTTACAATTCAGACCCACAGCTCTGTGTGTGTGTGTGTGTGTGTGAGAAAATGATCTGTCTTTTTAGCTGCTAAATGCTTCACTATTTTCACTAGCCTGTCGCTAACTTTGTCTGTGGTTTAGTGCTGATCATATTGTACAGTTTATCAAAGCTTGTAAAAACAACAATCAAGGTTGATGAGAGGGGTTAAAGTAAACCCAAACAGTAAAGTTGCGGGCCATAAAATCAAAACAGAGAGCTGAAAGAGGCTAAAAACACACTGTGGAAAGGGAACTGCAAAGTATGCTGATAATTCTTTGTGGGGTCATCAGTAAGAGTGTCCAGTTTCACATTACGCAGTTATTAAATCCATTGTTAACATTTAAATATTGATTTGTGCAGCTTTGATGTACACATGTCCCCCCTTATAACTACCACCTATGGTTACTATGTAGGCCTACCAATGGTTTCTTGCAATAAATGAATAAGCTGATCATTAGGTTTTGAGATTGAAGAAATGAAGGAGGGCAAATAAAGCTAAATACAGTATGACATTATCTGTTTAAATGTGTGTCCGTCTTTGTGTCCAGGACTTGTTGACAGTGCGTTCCAGAGCTTCAGTGTGTTTTACCGTCAGCAGTACTCTGCAGCCTACATCGGACATTTACACCAGGAGGTGGAGCCTAAGAAAGAGGGGAGGGGCCTATTGCTCACACCTGGGGTAGGAGCTGCACCTGTCAATCTGTCCAACAGCACTCAACAATCATCAATCAACCAACACTGGCTAGCTGTAACTTCATGTTCATGCTGGATGCAGCTGGAAAATCTGTGCTAACGTTTTAAGAAGTTAAAGTTTAATCTGTGTGTGTGTGTGTGTGTGTGTGTGTGTGTGTGTGTGTCTGTAGCCTCAGTATGCTCGGGAGGAAGTGCTGTACCAAGGGAGTGTAAAGTTCTCCTGCTGGGATGAGCAGGGAAAGAAATGCAGAGAGAGATACGCGGTCCTAAAAGGAGTCTACAAAGTGGAGATACATGAAAACATGGAGGTGACACCAGCACTTACACACTTTTACAAACAAAAAATGACATTCAGAATATAAATGATATGTAATCTAACATTCTTGTCTGTGTTTCCACCTTGTAGACTTTCATTCGTGGATGTTCAGCGAAGTTAGTCCTCCAGCCAGCGGGGTGCAGTGTGTTCACCACAGAGGAGGAGTCCAGAGCTCACCTGGAGAAGACCTGTGCTGGAATACTCAATGGCAGTATTAACATATTCCTATATAACAATATACTTGCAGTATTTAATAATAGATTGATTTGCTGTGTTAACCACATTAACTGTAAAAAAAAAACAGTGAACATAGCAGCCATGACGTCACCCATTGGTTTGTAGACTGCCATTTTTAAGCCTCAAGTTTGGAAATTTGGCCGTGACCATCTTGGTTTTTTTGAAACCACATGTGACCATTTTGGACGAAAGGATGACGCTGCCAAGCTAGTCTCGTTTATGGTTGCAATGGCGCTGTGCTAAGCTAAACGCTAAAGAGGGAAAGTTGACGATTACCAGAGGGTAAACTAGCGATTGAGGCCATGAAAATGTTTACTGAGGTAATAAATCGAGTGAGAATTTCTCAGACTTCTATATTATATACGTATATACATTATATTTTTTTAAACCATGTCTAAGAGTCAAGAGTTGCTGTCACCGGTTGACATAAGCCTCAGCTGCTTTTATTTTGTTGAGCATGGTTCATGCTACTCATTCATGGTTCAGAGAGTATAGAGTCAAGCCCACATCTGTAACACTATTGTGTATGTCCATGTGTGTGTTTAGGAGCGAAGGAGGATTCTTCTTCGCTGGTATCATCTCCAGATGTGCCTGCTGTATATCTGCACCGGCCTTTTATGGGCCACACCTGCTTCCTGTTCCAACAGGAAGAGGAACGAGATAATTTCCTGTCTGCCCTCAAGACCTGCATAAGACACGGCAACCTTGGTAAAACATACACTCACATGCACATTTCCTCACTTTTACATTTAGTGCTGTACCTACCGTATGTTTGAAAGAGACCAAATGAAATGACTTCAAAACAGCGGACATCTTTTGGAAGTTGCAAAATCTTGTGGAGAAGTAATAGACAAGAATGCCCCACATTGCAAGACCTATCTGAAAATGAGGAATTACTCACATCTGGAAAAAAAACAATCCTTATAGCATCTCTGCTGCTCTAAAGGAAGCATTCAAACATTTTCAGAACAAGGGTGATATGAGAATAATGAAAGTAATCTCGTGTCTGTGTATGAAAGAGAGACTATGCAACTTTTCAAAGAAAAATTAATACAAATTCCTAAAATTTGGATTCATTAGGAATAAAATGTATCCTTGCTTAATTAAATACTCCCAAAGGTTTGGCTGTTAAGTCAGCGAACAGCTGGTGAAAGTAGTTAAGCATTTGGTGGCATATATCCCTCTCTCAAATTGGTGGAGACCAAAACAGAGCGAGAAGGAGAGTGAATATTTCACTAGACTAAGCATGGTGGCCAGTCACATGACTGTGAATGATGTTGCTTCAGGTCTGCTGGATGTGTAAACAGGCAGTGTTTGCTAACACATGAACCACTTTAAGAGGTGACAACACGTCAAATGCATGTGATGTTCAGCTTGGAGTTCAAGTGGACATAAAAACTGGTAAATGCAGCTTTTAAGAAGCTTGTAACAGTAGTTAGAGATGATGCATGCGATTTGGAGGAATACTGAGGGGTTTCCTTGGAAACTACAGTTGAAAGATTTAAGTGCAAAAAGCTGGATATCAGAGTAAGCAGCGTATTTACTGATGCTACAGTGAGGACAATAAGTATTTGAACACCCTGCTATTTTGCAAGTTCTACCACTTGGAAATCATTGGGGGGTCTGAAATTGTCATCGTAGGTGCATGTCCACTGTGAGAGACATAATCTAAAAAAAAAATCCAGAAATCACAATGTATGATTTTTTAACTATTTATTTTTATGATACAGCTGCAAATAAGTATTTGAACACCTGAGAAAATCAATGTTAATATTTGGTACAGTAGCCTTTGTTTGCAAGTACAGAGGTCACACGTTTCCTGTAGTTTTTCACCAGGTTTGCACACACTGCAGGAGGGATTTTGGCCCACTCCTCCACACAGATCTTCTCTAGATCAGTCATGTTTCTGGGCTGTCGCTGAGAAACACTGAGTTTGAGCTCCCTCCAAAGATTCTCTATTGGGTTTAGGTCTGGAGACTGGCTAGGCCACGCCAGAACCTTGATATGCTTCTTACAGAGCCACTCCTTGGTTATCCTGGCTGTGTGCTTCGGCTCATTGTCATGTTGGAAGAGCCAGCCTCGACCCATCTTCAATGCTCTAACTGAGGGAAGGAGGTTGTTCCCCAAAATCTCGCAATACATGGCCCCGGTCATCCTCTCCTTAATACAGTGCAGTCGCCCTGTCCCATGTGCAGAAAAAACACCCCCAAAGCATGATGCTACCACCCCCATGCTTCACAGTAGGGATGGTGTTCTTGGGATGGTACTCATCATTCTTCTTCCTCCAAACACGGTTAGTGGAATTATGACCAAAAAGTTATATTTTGGTCTCATCTGACCACATGACTTTCTCCCATGACTCCTCTGGATCATCCAAATGGTCATTGGCAAACTTAAGACGGGCCTTGACATGTGCTGGTTTAAGCAGGGGAACTGATAGGTTGGATATTTCAGCCTACATGTTTCAAATGTATTTTATATCTTGTATGTAGGGTACCACACAAGAAGGCTAGTCTGGGGACAACCTTCACCCACAAGAATGTGTAAATCTATTATGAGTTTGGGTACAACTTCCACACAGAGTAATTGGAGCCAGGAATGTGGGAATCTATTAGGAGCACGTGCCATAAAAGGTGTAGTTTGAGAGTAAAACTTGTTCACTGAAATAGATGTATCATGCTGTGTAAGCACAAAAAGTGTTTAAAAGGTATTCACTGTGATGTATATGGGGTTCATCCTTGGGCAGACGTGTTGTATGCTCATGGTTGTTCCAGTGTCACGAAAGTTTGTTCACTGTTTAAATAAAGCTGCACTTGATTTGTAATCATCGGACTGGTCGTCATCTTTGAGGTCTCCCAACATCATTTCTAAATCATCACCCGATATCAGGAACCTTCCGTGCCATGCATGATTTCAAACCATGACGTCTTAGTGTATTACCAACAGTAACCTTGGAAACGGTGGTCCCAGCTCTCTTCAGGTCATTGACCAGCTCCTCCCGTGTAGTTCTGGGCTGATTTCTCACCTTTCTTAGGATCATTAAGACCCCACGAGGTGAGATCTTGCATGGAGCCCCAGTCCGAGGGAGATTGACAGTCATGTTTAGCTTCTTCCATTTTCTAATGATTGCTCCAACAGTGGACCTTTTTTCACCAAGCTGCTTGGCAATTTCCCCGTAGCCCTTTCCAGCCTTGTGGAGGTGTACAATTTTGTCTCTAGTATCTTTGGACAGCTCTTTGGTCTTGGCCATGTTAGTAGTTTGATTCTTACTGATTGTATGGGGTGGACAGGTGTCTTTATGCAGCTAACAACCTCAAACAGGTGCATCTAATTTAGGATAATAAATGGAGTGGAGTTGGACATTTTAAAGGCAGACTATTAGGTCTTTGAGGGTCAGAATTCTAGCTGATAGACAGGTGTTCAAATACTTATTTGCAGCTGTATCATACAAATAAATAGTTAAAAAATCATATATTGTGATTTCTGGATTTCTTTTTTTAGATTATGTCTCTCACATTGGACATGCACCTACGATGACAATTTCAGACCCCTCCATGATTTCCAAGTGGTAGAACTTGCAAAATAGCAGGGTGTTCAAATACTTATTTTCCTCATACATGGGGAGAGCAGTATTTTTTTTGTCTGAATATTCACTGTGTTTAAAGAAATCATATATGTTAAAACTTGAAATAAAACATTTAAATTGCAAAATAAAATGTTGTGGGGTAGTGCTGGACAGCATTGCCCCATAATGCAAGATGTAGCTGAAAATAAGAAATTACTCACATCTGGAAGAAAAAAAACCAAGCTACACCCCCAATAGAGGAAGCTGCAAACAACCAATAAGTCATTATTTCCTGGTAAAATGTGTTATTTGAAATTGGCTAACAATGTACAACACTACATGCTTTAAATTATATCCTGTTAAAAATGCAGTATTTTTAACTGGCAAAATGGTGTTTGAGTCATAACCGCCATCCCACCACTGTGGTGGTGTGAGGCTTCCAATGATTCATATTGGCTTTAACACTTTAACACATCTGTAATGGGAGATGAGATAAAAAACATATTTAAACCTGCTGTAGCACAGTGCACTTGCTGGTTGGCTCTTTTTCATGTGTCACTCATGCGGTGGCAGTTGCCCTGGCGACGGATACAAATACTAATACTGTTGACTTCCTTTGTGGTTAGCAAGGATACAACGAAAAAATAACGCCTTTACTTTAAGTCATAAGGTTTCGAAAAAACCCAGCATGACATATCTGCACCGCTACCACGATAGCTTCAGCAGCAACAGGAAACAACACACAGCTGGCCAGCTGTCACTGTTTGACTTTAGATGCTTACAGGACCTACAATACAAAACACAGTTGGTCTTATTAATCCCCAAGTAATATGTTTTTACTCTTTTCTTCAAATAACAGTCTCACTTTACTCTTATTATTTTTGTGGAACTTCAATTCTTTGATTTAATAAACTGGAGGTGGCTTCCTCTGGGGGTCAAAAATAACTTCACAGGAAACCAGTGTTCACTAGCCTTTCTGCTTTATCTTACCAGATAAAATTTAAAGTAATTTGGGGAACTTCGACAAAAATGTAGCTTCTCTTTTATTTATCCAAGATCAGCCAAGTTAGTTATTTGGCAATCTTTTTTTTTTTTTTTTAATGGGTCAAAGTAGTAAATAGCTTTCAGTGCAAAAAGTTGGATATCAGAGTTAGCAGCTTATTTACTGTTGCTACATGAGGAGTGCAGTAATTTTGCTGTACTGAACAATCAATGTGTTGATTAATAACAATCTATAAATTGCAGGAACGTGTGTCTGTGTGTGTGTGTGTCTGTGTGTGTGTTTTATGCGCATATCTCTTGAACCGGATTTCAAACTTGACAGGTTTCTTGCTACAGGCACGAGTAAGTGCGGTGAAAAGGTTGACGTTGTTTGGATTAGAAATGTAAAAGATATTGTTAAATGTATATCGGTAAAAGAAGCACACATTGGCTTTTGCCGCTCTAGCCGCTGGCCACTCCCCCTCTCACCCTGCATACTGACTGAGCACTAAACCTGTTTGAGTCGTGACTCACTCGGATCTTTCACCCGACTCTTTAAATTAGCCTATGAGTCGCTCAATGTTGCACCTTAAAACTCTAAATAAAATGTTTTTATTGTAAAGGAAATTATGTCACCATATTGGTGGATTGTGTCGGTGTGTGTGCGTGTATGCGTGCGTGCGTGCGTGCGTGGGATTTAACCCCCACTTTTAGGGTTAATTTAGATGAAGGCAAGCATACTAATTAGGAACGGCTAGTGATGACATCTTAGTTTACAGTCAACTAAATCACAATGTTGTTTAAACTGGTGTACACTTTAACCAGGTAACCACGTAAAATGATTGGGGAAATGATTTCACGCTGCCCTGCCTCAGGATTCAGCTACACTAGTGTGATTCATACATGAATTTATATAGATGATGTCGATGATGAAGGGAAGTATACTCCGCATTAGCGGAGCTTTCGGTTCCTCAAACATCAATTTAAAAAACTAATGTGCAACAGCCTAAATGTGGAACAAGACCACAAATGACCAAAAATGATCGGCTCAACAAAGAAAAAACTGAACATAAGAATGTTGAAAATGAGTGATGTGAAACCAAACACCGCTAAACACAGCAACACTAGAAGTAATAACTTTAAATTCTGACCAGTAGAAATCATAGCAGTGAGAGCATATACGCATGATGTGAAGAGTAGCAGGGTTGCAAACTAGCACATCCAAGACCTGAGATAGAGAGTGTACTTCCCTATCAGCAGTGGCAGTAGCTCAGTCCGTGGGGACTTGTACTTAAAGTAAAATAAAGTTTAACTTGTTTTTAATCATTTTTGGACAACGATGGAGCTCTATGGCACAGAGGAGCATAGACATATCAGGCTTTGATACACACACACACACACACAATACTTGTTAGAGAAAAAGGATGAACGTCATTTCAACCAAAGTCCTCCTAAACTAATGAAGTCCTCCCTGCAGACCCCTGGTGTGATCCATCCTATGAGAGCCAGGCGTACGTCCGAGCCCTCCGACTCTACCAACAGGACAAAGGATGCTATGAATCCTGGGAAAAGCTGCTGGGCACTGAGGAACAAGTCAGCGCACGCACGCACACACACGCACACACACACACACGCACACAGACACAGACACAGACACAGACACAGACACACACACACACACACACACACACACACAGACACACACACACACACACTTTAGCTTACTGTCTGTTCCCGGTTGTTCGTATACTTGCTTATTAAAGTGTGTGTTTGCGTTTGTAGGTGCTGGCCTCCCAGGTGATGGAGGAAGTGTTGTCATGGTTACAGAGTCAGCTGCAGTCCAGAGTGAAGGGCAAGAAGACAGAAAGGATACGACAGTGGTTGGCAGTGAGTTGCAAACTAACACACCAACGTAACACAGCTTGAGAGGGATGTTGTTCAACTCAGATGGTGTATGAGGAGAATGCTAAATGTATCCATCATCAGCCCTGGCGCTAAAAAACACCCTAATATTAACAAACTCTGTGCTTAGCTTTAGCCTCAGTTTTATTTTTTTTATTCGTTAAAAATCTGCGGAAAATCTGCAGAGGTGTTTTCGGAATTGTGCAGCCGCAGACCAAACTTAAATAGGCAGATATTTTTCTCAGAATTTGGTGGAGACCAAACCAGAGCTAAAGAGGGAATTGAATAATTCAGCAGGTCGACACAAGCACAACTTCAAATGAATGCTAACGTTGCTCTGTATCTGCTAGCTGTTTTAATAGCACACCGAGCAGTGTTTCCTTTAGGATTTTTTTTAGCAGTGGGGGCAGGTCCCCCAAACGGAACTGACACAAACAAATATATTTATTCACCTCTATTCACACACACAATGAGGCATATTTTCAGAACTGTATTTTTTGAGTTACTGTATAGGCCAACTTTGATCTTGACATATAGGCTAAGCATTCTGTATCAAATAACAATAAACCCACTATTAATTACATTATCTTAATGCAGTGTAACTACTTCAGCATGTAAATAATGCTCCTACAATACAAACGTTCTCCGACATGCACTCTAACAACGCAGCCCTATTTCTGATTCCGTGGGGGGCAGAAATGTTGCCGTGGGGGGGCCGCCACGGTCAAATCAACATAGAGGAAACACTGCACTGTTTATAAACAACTGTTTTATATCTATGGTTTACGAACACATTCATTGAAAATATATCAGGGTGATGTTTACAGTAGCTGTTGTGCTGCCCCCAAGTGGCCACAAAAAGCAATAACTGCTTTCACTGCAATGCAGCTGTAATACAGTTAGTATTTAAGTATTAAGACATTTTTTACTCCGACTTCTGATTATAATCTTATCATTCTGACTTCTTTTGAGAATGCTGCATCACATGTTTAGATGTTCACAGTTTAGATATTAATCTCAATTTTTTTCTATGCAACGTTAAACACTACTATCTGTTACCCTGTGTTCAATTTACTGAACACAAGTGTGACCAATTTTGCACACAATTTGCAACTCAGTGTTTTATGGTTTATTATTATTATTGTTGTTTTTATTATGCGTTTGTTTATATATGTACTGTATGTATACTGTAGACAGTGCAGTCAACCTACACTTTGGTGCTGGTACAACTCACTGCAAGCCTGGAGGCTCTGAGGGAGGAATGTCGTCAGACAGCATCAGCCAATCAGGCACTAATCAGATCCAACCTGGACCAGATAATGTCTTCTCACTGCTTCCTGGAGGAAAAGGTCAAAGGTACTGCATGTTGATGGTTAATCCCTACAGTTTGAACACACCTAGAAATAATAAATTAATATGGATGACTGTTTTTGAAGGGCAAACGCTGTGCTGTTAAACCAATATCTGGGGCTACAATCTGAGTTTCCTGTCTGATAGAGAGTCCTCCAGTAACTTTAGATAAAGTCACTGTTAAACATGTTGTGTCTCTTTAGTGGATGTTTATGTGTGTGTGTGTGTGTGTGTGTGTGTGTGTGTGTTCCAGCGTGCCTATGTGAAGAAGCAGAGAAAGTGTGCAGTGAGTCTGTAGCGCCCTACATCTCCTCCATCCTTGAAGCGCTTACAGAAAACATAAGTGTAGGGATTCAGGGGATGCAACACACACTGCACACACAGATGGACTCAGCCTTCACACACACAATTGGAGGAACGGAGGAGACAAAGATGGTGAGAGAGACCTTTGTGTCGTGCACGTCTGTCTTTTGAGAAAGAGTCTTACGGAGCCATTTAATTCGAAAACCTGCCCAATCTGTAAACCACCAAACCTGATAGATGGTGTGCAGTTTGGGCAGGGTTTTGATTTAAATGGCTATTTTTGCAAACTTTTCCTCCCAAAAGCAAACTCTTAGTCAGTTTTTTTTTTCAGTATTATTATTATTATTAGATTTAAGCTCATGATAGTGGTTTTGTGTGTGTTTTCCAGGCCTTGTCCACTCTGCGCTCCATCAGTCTGGATCAGTGCTACCGGCAGGTGGAGAACCTGGCAGGGCAACTTGAAGACTTAAAACAGCGGTTCGGACTGAGCAGCACTCAGAGACTGGTTCACTCTGCACACCTGGAGATGGAGAAGGTATGGAGCAGTGTTGGAGGTTCAGTCATGGCCTTCAGCTGGCACAGTGCAACACTCAGTACAGACGTGACATGTTCAAGGACCCTAAGCACAATAGAAAAAGCTGAAAGAGAGTTTGTGTCGCAGAGAAACACAGACAGTGTTTGTCATTTGTGTCTTCCAGCTGTTGAACAGTGCTGTGTACACCTTAGAGCTGTTCCTCCAGGCATCAGCCAGACTGCAGCCTTCTCAAATTCCTGTCAAGATGGAAAGAGCCAAAGAAAGAGTCCTGAAGGTAAAAGAAATGACAACATACAATATCAAATTATAAAGTTACAGTATGTGGCAAGAAATGCTTTTTCTGCATAATAAATCCACTTTGTATGACCACAACATGTCATGCACCAAAGTCAGTTTTTGATTCAATTGAATTTGGAATGTTTTTTTGTGTGTGTGAGCTTCATAATAATTTACTGCATATGGATAAAGATGTTTTTAGAGAATTAATCCTTAAAAATTAATAAAAAGGTATGAAATAAGGTGAACAAGGCTGTGCATATTTTCGCAAAGCAGTCCCATACCTCTTGCTTTCTATACTACTATTGGTTGACATCTTCTTTCGTGTGTGTGTGTGTGTGTGTGTGTGTGTGTGTGTGTGTGTGTGTGTGTGAGCAGCAGCTGGACTATGACAGCAGAGTTGTCCAGAGGAGGCTCTACCAGGAAGCTCTCCTGGAGATCACTCTGCCTGCTCTCACCAGGAAGATGGACAACAAGTGGAAAAGTGTAGGTCAAATAACACACGACTGCAGTCTGTCCCACTCGGTCTCTTACACATACTCTCATTTCCGTACTTTAATTCTACAACGTATTACATGTGTTTTCTGTCCAGGAGCTGCAGCAGTTCGAGCAGTACATTTTCTCAGACTACAGCAGTTTTATCCTGGTTCATAATATCTATGATGATGTTCTGAGAAACATCCTCAGTAAGGAGATAGAGACAGGTAAACACACACTCACAGTGTACACATTTGCCGTATTATCTCTTCACTACAGTGTGTTTATATTATTCTTTCTAGATCGCGATGTTTCTGTGAGTTTGTTTCATTACTGGTCAAGGAGTAACAATGTGTGAATGTTAATCCTAAAAGCAGCCAGGCTGTTCACACACAGATCATTTTAGGCCAGAGACAGCCAAGAAAATATTAGACGTGGAACACTTAAAGCTTTAGATCGTAACTTTTGGATATTAATGATCGTCCGTTAAGTTCAAGCAATTGCCAAATGAGTTGCTACAAAGCTGATTAAGACGATCAGCTCCACACAACTCTCTCTGTGTTTCTCAGCATGGCTGTGTTCAGAAGATTGTGTTGTCCGGTGACTTTCAGTTATGTTGTCATTACTTAGACTTCGACTTAGACTTATTACTTAGAAACATGAGCCTGTGTGAGTCTCAGGGATAAACAGGTTAAAGGCCCCATATTGTAAAAAGTGAGATATTGTGTCTCTTTTGATAATAGCAGGTTAGGCTCTATATCTCCTGTATCAGGGCTGTAGCCAGGGATTTAGAAATACTGAGGTCAGCAGCGCCAAACTAATTTGTTTTCTAGCCAATAAAAAAAAAAAAGTCGGTACAATTTTCCTTTTACCTAAATGTAATATAAACTATACAACAAATACGTTCTCTGCGTCTGCGAACTCCATCAATAATCTAACTGGTGTTCAATGCATTCCCTAAATTCCAGGAATATAATCCTAGCAAATCCCTTTATTTAAGTATATATTATTTACATTAACAAACTGTGACACAATCAGGCTTAAAAAAAAACATACTGTTTTTGTGAGTAATTGTAGAATGTTATCTCCCGAGGTCAGAGCCGGCCCGAGGCATAAGCGAAGTAAGCGGCTGCTTGGGGCCCCCTGGCCACTAGGGGGCCCCCAACCGGGTGTTGTTTTTCCGCCGACGGTCCCATCTGGGGTCCCGTAGTTCCGAATGGGCCCAGCCCTCCCCCCGCGCGTTTGCCATAGTGATACACAAACAACATGGCAGCGACCATTGACATATATGACAGCGACACGGCAGCGACAGTGGCTAACATTAGTTATTTTCTTAACTACTCGTTTCATTACTTACTTAACCGCAATATCCGCCAAAATGACCGGTGTCTCATTGTGCTCTGTACCCGGCTCAAAGTCACCTATTTTCGGATTACTGAAACACCGCCTACCTAACGGAGCACCATGGAGCACCGGACCCGGTGTTGAAGAACTCTGATGCGGCTCAACACATCTACTAGCTACTAGCTGATACGAACGAGCTGTGACGGAGGTCTGTAGCGGCTTAAAACAACTAGCAATCGCCGCTGTAGCACGGAGCTCCTCTTCGACGTTTGTTTTTACCGCTAGTTACTACGAAGGAGCTTGCTACAGGTAAGCTACACTCATGAGACCATGTCATGTTAATGTACGTTACTCAGCAACAGGTGAAAACAGGAGCAAGGTTGCGCGACTAAAGTTAAAATGAATTGAACTTTTACTGAGGAAAGAGAAGTAAATTACCTGTATGTGTGAAAACAGCTTTATCTCACGCATCCGTTTAATGGTTGTTAATTAAACGTAATTTACAAAGCGATCGTATCGCACTGAAAGCTCATATTTTGTCACTAGCAACCTACACCTGTCTTCTGTCAAATACAGTTGCATTTTCAGCTTTGAACAAAACCGTCCAGGAATTATTACAGCAGAAGTGGGGCGTGCGTAATGTTTCATGCGTCCCTCCTGCGGTACGCATGAAACAGCATAGGGGGACGGATGAAACATACAGTTTTTTAAGCCATATAAACTTCCCACAACTTCAATATTTTACTATATATCATGAATGGTACTCCCAAAAGGTGTTATTTTAGATAGATTGTTGCTGGGCTATACGTCTTGGTGAATATCTGTTAACCACTAATTGCCGTCACCTTGAAGCGTGTATGAAGCGGTTTTTGAAATATCTTGCACTGTGGGTGATTCTGCCATTTTTATAGCTAGAACAGTACGTTTTCTCATTTAAATCATGTTTCTATTGTGGAAAATTTCGTTTCACAGGTTTGTTTAATATATAGCATAATATAATTTTTTCACTCTTTCACAGAGGGCGCCCACCCAATACAATGATAGGGAAAACACTCAAACCAATATTTACATAAAATTGGCATGAATAATCATAATGGTATACATGCCCCGTGTGTGTGTGTGAGATCTTGTCATTTGTCATCTGCAGATTAATTTTAAGTGTGTGTGGGGGGGGGGGATCGATTTAAATCATGAATCAGATTCTTTGTGAAAAAATCAGGGATTTTTTTGAGGCCATATCGCCCAGCCCTACTTCCTACTAACACAGAGTATGTCAGTATTGTTTGGCCCTGAAGCCCAAGTAGTTGTGTGAAGTCACTACCTTAATAAATCAAAAAGCAAAAGGCTATGAATCTGAACAAATTTAGGTATTGCCCTTCTCTAGCTGACCATCCCCAAAATGCACCAGAATACAGGAAATCACATCTACCAAATTCAAAATTTTCTTTTGCACAAATAGAATAGGGGGGGAGGGTCCTCATGCATCTGTGCCCCGGGGGGACAGTAGTTCATAAACCTCACTGTATTAATACATAACCTCACTGTAGTCATTTATAATGTAACATTATAGCGTGACATTTGTGTCAATAATCGTCAAGCACAGGTGACTCCGCGTGGTGGGAGGGGGGGCCCCCCAATCAAATTCTGCTTAGGGCCCCCAAAAGGCTCGGGCCGGCGCTGCCCGAGGTCATTAAAAGCCACAAATTCCCTGAAAGTACTTGACCGTGGTAGCCGCAGCCCTGTACTGTAGCTCCATTTATTTTTAAGTTACAAAGAAAAAGAATATCTGCTGAATAATAATGTTTAATAATGTTAAAATGGAACATACCTGTCTTCCCCTATCCTCAGCTGTCCAGGATGTAGCCAGCAGGAAGAGTAACAGTCTGTTATTGGACACGGCAGATATGGCCATTAGTCAGTACAGTCTGCTGGGGCAGACACCACCTCGCACTGCACCAGGCAGCCCAGCCGGGGCCACTCGAGACGCCTCTTCAGCAGCAGCACCACCCGGTGAAGGCAAAGAACCTGGTCCTGTGGTGGAGGACGGAGACAGTCCCTCGGTCCCAGCTGAGGTTTCCCCTCAGAGTGACCCAGATCTTAACGCTGATGACACCAGTAGCACTCAACGCTGTGACCAGAACACGGTGCTTTTCTCTCCTGTGATCGTTGTGACGCAAGACTTCTCTGCAACCGAGGAGGATTCTTGCGTTGAGGAAACGCGAGAAGAAGCCCAGCTTGGAACTGACACACCATCGACGACGGAGTCAGCTGCGGCCGAGTCTTCCAACTCGGCCGCAGCTGACTCTGATGCAGCTGTCACACATCAAGTCGGTACACCCGATGCACTTGGTAACACAGATTCCACCAATCCCATCTCAGACTCTCCTGACCTTTCAGCGTCCACTCCGTCCTCACCGCAGTCCTCAGATGTTCCAGCCGAATGCGCTCAAAGGGATCAGTCTGCAACGCCGGAAAGGTCCGCCACACCTGACCTCTCAACCGCAGGAAGAGGAACCGAAGACACGACCTCGGTCCAGCATCCCGGCCCCCCATCGTCACACCCGCCTTGTACGGGAAACAAAATCAGCGTTGGGTCACTAAGCGAGGCAATCGGTTGCAACTCCGCAGCACTTTCTGTAACGCAGACGACGGCACAGCACGGCCTTGACAGAGCGGTCTACTTGACAGGAGAAATAAAGGACAACTGGGAGATGGAGAGGGTAAAAGAGGAGAAAAATAAAGAGTCAGCGGAGGAGAAAGAGATAGATAAGATACGTGAGAGCATCAAAGACGGAAAGGAAGAGATACAGGCAGGAGAAGGGAAAGAAGAGGAGGTAGAGGAGGTGAGAGATGAAGGTGTAGCCCAATCAGAAGGTGAGCCCGTTGGGGAAGCTTGCCAGTCCTCTGATTGGCCAGCAGAGAGCGCCACTGCCTTAACCGCAGAGCAGAGAGCGAGCGAAGAGAGGGTGGACGACGGAGAGAAAGATAGTGAGCGTGAGACTGAGAAAAGTCAAGGTGAGGAGGAAGAAGAGGAGAAAGCAGATCAAGCTGAGAGAGAAGGAAAGAAAGAAAAAGAGGAGGTTCTCCAAAGCCCTCAGCCAATGGGATCGCAGCCAGAGAGTGCTGCTGAGCTGCCATTGGACAGTGTGGCTATTATCAGAGATCTTGTGGTTGAGATTACTGAAGTGGAGACAGTAATCAGCCCATGCTCCGACAGCAGCCATACACCCTGACAGCCACGTTACCACGACAACTTACTACTTCAGTTTCTTATTAAATAGTGCAAAGAATAGAGGTGAAAGAAGAGGGGGAGTGAGAAAGTCCAGAAAGGAGGTTACAGTATTATTATTGTGTCACATTTATATTTTGAAAAATACAAAAAATTAGTTTTTACTTTAACTTTAGGAGGGCTGCAAACTAACCATGATTTTTAATTGTAGATTATTTCTGTCCATTTTTTTTTCGATTAATCGATTTACTTGTTTGGGCTTAGAAAAAGTCCCGCACACTGACCATTACTCAAACAATAATTTATTTAGAAAAATACAACGTTTTGATCTTAGACCTTCATCAACGTTGTATTTTTCTAATTAAATTATTACTGATCTGCTACTTTTGATCATATCCTACGCACCTGCCCGACAAAAGATTGTACTGAGTTGTTTGGTCTATAAAATGTCAGCAAAATGGTAAAAAATGTCATTCAGTGTTTCCCAAAACCCAAGACGACATCGAATCAAATGTTTTGTTTTGTCCACAACTCAAAGATATTCAGTTTACTGTCAAAGAGTGAAGAAACTAAACAAATGTTCTCATTTAAGATGCTGGAATTAGATAATCTTTCCTCCTTTTTTAAAAATAAAAAATACTTTTTGATTAATTGATTATTAAAATAGTTTTCAGCGATTCATTTCACTTTTCTTGACAAATGCTACAACTGCTTTTGACTTCTGCTGTTTACATTTGCCTTTTTTTTTCTGTACTGCACGGAAATGGATAAAACGACCCAATAAAGAACTTGTCAGCGGTATGATGTTAAATCTGCATTCACTGATTTGTTGGCTATCTGGCCAACACTGACCTCTTATCCCATTATAAAGTTGTTGGTTTGTTGTCATGGATTGGCTGTTACCAAACGGTTTCTGAACACTAACAGTGCTGTGGTAGCCTGAGTAAACCCAGACGAACTTCCGGCAAATTTGAGATTTGCTCTGCAAGTCCATCTGGCCAAGAGCTCATTCAAACCCATTTCCAATTTTTCCCAAATCGAGGCACCGAAGAACATGACGGCCACCGAAGCGCAGCAGCCCGTTGATGACGCTGTCGCTGCTACGTCACCCCGATCGTTGGTCTGATTGGTTGAAGGACTATCCAATGGCGCCCAGAGGCATTTGAGCGGCGTCCGTTGGTGACGCCCCTTTGTAAATGGGCTGTGAATGAACCTTGCCCAGACCCACTCTCAGTTACAACTGAGAAGGGTCTGGTGTCAACCAGGCTAGTGCTATGGGGTAATGTTTTCATGAGCAGGTCCTAGTTTTGTTGGTCTTGTGCTGGTGCGCACAGGCAATGCAATACAATTCTTGCTATTCCACCAAACAACAGTTAGAAGAAAGAGAAAACAAAGGCAGACGAATGCAAGCTAGTAAACATTAATGTAAACATTGCATATTTCAATATACATCAAATCAACTTTGTCAATATTTTATGGGCAATATGCTTTACTTTGTAGTTTATTGACATTTGAATCTTGGACTTTGACTTATAATCATTGTCTTTAATGATGTAAATTTTGGGGGGATTCTGTGGTACTTCTTAGATACTATTTAGTCTTATCTGCTGCCTGTAGATTTTTTTATTTTTTTAATCAGTCATGTGGCTCAGTTTTGTTTTTTTAATTTTATATTCCTTAATGTCAGACATCCAATACCAGTGTCCATGCTAATAAAGTTAGCGGACTGTGAAAACACCAGCGATGATGTCCAGGACTTTTTCCTTCTATCCGTGATAAAGGCTGATAAATATACCACAATTTTGTCACTAGACCAAACCAAATTACTTTAAAGCAGCCAACAGGCCTAAAAGGTACATATGCATTTGGTGCTAAACACAAAACAGCGTTTTTACCCATTATGTCCAGGATGTAACCGAAGGATTTTAAAACAACCATATGTCATATGAAATGTGAGGTTTACTTTTTATTAAAGAACCTGAGGATGAAAGACATGGAGAGGGATGGACAGTATCTATATTCCAGTACTTGCTTATGGTTACAGGTTTGGGTTAAGTAGCAATAAAATAATTAATTATAAAAACACAATATACATAAACAATAAATTACAATAGAAAAACAAAATATAACCAAGTATCAACATTGAACTATATGTGCAAATATGCCTATAAGTAACACAACATGTAGCTAATTGTCAGTGTTCTACAAATACAGTATGTGTGACCCTCCTTTTCATTTATAGTTTAGTCAATGGCACAATATACTTTGGAAAAGTGTATACTGCTCTGATTCACATTTATACATTCACACTGATCTGTTGTCGAGCAGTAAGTGCCATGCTCAAGGGTACATCATTTGTTAACGTAACCAAGCTAGCTAATTTAGGGGAGAAAAAAATAAATTGATTTTACTTGTTAGTAAGTGTACTGATGAAACATGAACTCATAACAATAATGTTGACTTAAGTTGACATAACACAAACATTCACCCCCCCCTCATAGCCCAAAGTCTTGGGAGAACCCAAAAGCATTATGAGCAACAATGTAGTGTCTAATATATGAAGAGTAAATGTACGAGAAGACATTCATTATGTCAGAACAGGTTCTGCAGAATAACCTCACTGCGCTTCTCTAATCTGCATGCACAAATAAAAGCTGTATCCCAACTGGTTAAATGTCCAAATATGTAGTGAATATTAAATAGAGTTAGTGGATAGGATTCAACATGTAGGATGGCTAAACCTGCATACTATTAATATGTAGTATGAAGAATTTAGATGGCTTCTCGCTATTTAAACAGCCATGAGAGAACTAGATCTGAGCCACCGAGGATTAGGAATGAAAATATATATATATATATATATATATATATACATATATATATATATATATATATATATATATATATATTTGTTTTTATATATATATATAATTCAGCAAGAATGGAAAACAAGTTATTCTGGCTGATTAGACCTCAGCTCAGAGCGAAGGTGGGCCAGAGCTTTGATGGGAATTTATTTTATGAACTTAATTTAACAGGTGCAACAAAGCTAGCAGGAGACTCACAAAGTTCTCAATCAATCAGTCTATATTAGTGCTGTCAGTTAAACGTGTTATTAACGGCGTACATTTTTTTAATCGCAAAATTAACGTTCATTTTGTCATAGCAAACTTTGTAGTTTTTTTCACATGCTGTTGCAACAACTAGTAACGTTAGAAAAACTACAACACCACACCGGATCTAGCTAGACTGGAAACAAAACAACAGGCACGCCGCACACACTTATTTGGGCTTGCGAGCCGGCCAAAGAGTAGCAGGCTAACGTTACGTTTTGAGAGGATGGCGAGCGTGAGATGCCGATAAGATTCTGAATGGAAAGTTTACTTTTAAAAAGTTGCCAAATGGTTCCATTGACAAGACCAAAGTGATGTGTGCGTTTTATCGTTGTGAACTGAGCTATCATCGCAGCACGTCCAGTCTGACATACCACTTGATGGCCGAGCACACAGCTGATGCCAATTCTCCGCCCCCTCGTCAAAGCCAGGCGACAAAAGCACAAAGCAAGCCGATCCACTTTTCCATTTTGATAAGAGCATTAAAATGAGAAGAAATATAATGGGAGAAAAAGAAATCAAGGGACATTTAGAATAGATAAAAATGTGTGATTAATTGCGAGTTAACTATGACATTAATGCGATTAAATATTTTAATCGTTTGACAGCACTAGTCTATACACAGCCACACAGTCCTGGGAAGAGGTCTAATCGGCCTGATTAACTGAAAGAAAAACCTGTGTGGGTGTTCAGAGCTTTTAAAGCCAGTTCATTTCAGGAAGATTTCACACACTCTGTGACCAGAAAAATAGAGGCCGAGTGTGTGTCGGACCATTTCTGGCCCTGTTGCTAGCTGCTACATGTGCTGGCAGTGACTTCCTGCAGTTAAAGCTGACAAGGTGAGTGGATGCCTTCTTTTATATGGACACTGCATTCAGGTTCACCCTATTGTTGTTTAAGGGGACTGATTTGGTATAAGGGGTGTATGGTGTGTAGTGACATACTGTATATCTAGTTGAAAGAGAGGGTCCACTTCTTCTGCAGTGACAGGGTTTCTACTTTTCCCCTCGCTGAGTAAATGTAACACTGTTATAGTTTGACATCAGTAACATATACAGCACACTGAGTGGTGGCCACAGAAATGACCAGAGCCATTTCCAGAAAACCCGCACCTTTTTTTTTTTCTACTACACTAAAAATGTCATTAATGATGTCATGAAGACATCCACATGCATGTATTTCCTCCCTGTGGTAACAAAGATGGTTTAAAGGGGAGTCCCCTGATTTTTGCACATCAAACTGTGTTTCCAGGTGTTGAGAGGAGTACTACTGCAGATGTGAAAGAAGTTGTTTAAAGAGCCCTTTGTGTCTCTAGAGTGAGTAAGGGATTTGTGTAACATCTGATTAATGCCAGAGTGATTTCATTGAGTCAGCGTAGGTTGGGCTGAAGACAAGTTTGCCAGTGTTAAAGCACCCTAAGTTATAAATATCACTAACAACAATGTGCCCATTTTACAATGACATGGACAAAAGAAAGCTATGTACACTGTAGTGCAGTTAACAAAATGACTGTGTAACTTTTACTCATACTTTAGGTGACGTCATGAAACTGGTGGATGTCAAACTGTAACATTTGACTAAATGTGTTCCCCCCCCCTAGTGGATGGGTGGCAACAAATGTTCATTATTACATAGGAAAACATGCAAAAACGTATCAACATATATTAGAAATGTTAAGCCTGTTCACATTCTTTAAATTATTTGCTGACCCACTGGCAACTCACTATAAGAAGTCTGTAGCCAGTGGGTAAGGAAGACAACTACTTATCTGTCTAATATAATGGTGAATGAATAAAATGGGTAATGAAAGGTGACTGCATGGAACTGAAGTTTAATAACTAGTTCAATCTGCAGTGGTAGCGTTTCAGTCCTCATTAGTATTTTGTATTTCAGCCTTTATGATCAATGTCTTAGGCTCTTTTAGGCCGCAGGAACATTTCCGCAGGGACCAGGAACCTTCTGAGAAACTCATTGCGTTTAGCCCGCAGGGACCAGGGATTCAATTAAGTTCCAGGGACATTATTTTACCCCCTCAAAAAAAAGTCCCTGACTGGAGGGTAGTGCTTTCTGAAATTATAGAAACTTTCGAGGTGGGGTTTGCAGGGATGACCGTCCCTGGTTGTTTCAACCGCTTCATTGATAAATCAAGGAAGTACTCTAGTATTGATTTAGGGCAATTTTAGGATGAGGGCAGAACATTTCTATTTGCAGGTTTGATTATAAAAAGACGAGAGAGAGAGATCACATGAGCGAGCGGGCACACTGAACAGCCGGCAGCGGAGACTAGTGTGTCGAGCTCGGGCAGGCAAAAAGAGAGGCTGCACGGCACAGAGCTGTGAATGAGCGAGTATGTTCACCCCTGCGACCACCAGCAGCACTCGTCCCTTCACGCTGCTTTTTCGTACATCAACAGACTAATTTGCCTACTCCTCACGGGTCTTTAGCCTATAACGCAGCAGAAACGCAGACACCAATGGGCTGAAGGAATCTATTAGTTCCTTGAAAAGTTGTCCCTGGGACTAAAAGTCGCAGCTTTAGTAACTATACCAATGCGATGCCTTCAGTCATGGGGGATTCTAGCAGTGAAAATTAAATCTATAGATGTAACAGTGGACATGCAGGAGGTGGATGGGGGGATGGATCTAAGATGACAGGACGTCCTGTGTGTGTGACTATGAGTACTGGTAGAAGGGTTGCTCATCAGGTCTGAAGCCATAGGCAGTAGCTGGTCGTCCAGGGGATGAGCTGGTCTGGTCAAAGACATCGTTGCCATCTCTGGAAAACAGAGAGATTACTTTCATCACGCAGGAACCCAACCAGAGACTGATCAGACAGCGGAAGAGTTTCTTTGGCATTGTGGTGAAACAGCTTGAGGCCTCAGGATGGCCTGAATGAGTCTGCTAGCAGGAGAGGAGGGATACCAATTTATATATAATTAAATACAAATAAATAAATATAAGTTAAAACTGGCCAAATTCAAGTGACACTTTCTTTAGTTAAAATGACATCTTCCTGCCAGCAGCAAGTGTGTGTGTGTGTGTGTGTGTGTGTGTGTGTGTGTGTGTGTGTGTGTGTGTGTGTGTGTGTGTGTGTGTGTGTGTGTGTGTGTGTGTGTGTGTGTGTGTGTGTGTGTGTGTGTGTGTGTGTGTGTGTGTGTGTGTTGTTGTTTTAAAATGTTTGCATTACCAGATAATCAATGCCTGGCTGTCTGCTATTTACAACTGACAGATAATCTCACTGACCATATTCTCTTCTGATTTGTTTGTTTGGGAAGAAAATGGCATAGCACTTCCTAATTGCTGGCAGTGTTGGGAAAGTTCACTTTCTACATGAACTAGTTCAAAGTTCAGTTCACTAATTTTTAAATGAACTAGTTCAGTTCATACTTCAAAATTTTGAACTAAGTTCACAGTTCCAAAAATGAACTTAATTCACAGTTCTTTTGTTGCTTCAGTTCAACGTGCCGTTTCAGGTTTGCTGTGGATGTGACTGAAGTGCGGATTTTCTTTTGAAAGCCGGCGGGCAAAGTTTGCTCAGAAATGTAAGATTTTTGCTTTTTGTTTTGATGACGCATGTTTTTTCCGCTACATATTAAGGCCTGTTTATGGTGTGTTTTAGCCTGGTTTTGGCCTGAAAGGCTCTATAGAAATCTGGCGCCCTATTGAACGAAGTTAAACTGAGAGAGCGTGCCGTTCACAGACACCAGAATGAACGAGTTCACGGTAACATTCATCAGGCAGTAATACGGTACGTTCAGTTCATGTTCGCCCAAAATATGAACAAGTTCATGAACTATCGTTCAATGAACGCATTCAGGCACAACGCTGATTGCTGGTACAGTTTAAGCTGGTAAGACTGGACAAATTATTTAGTTATTTGATTTTTTTTTCTCTCAGCCAAACCAGTTTCGACCAGCTGTATGTTTCTGCCGTTTTTTAACTCACCCTGTATGTAGCAGGTCTCCATTTTGAGGCTGTAGGTCATTGAAGAAATCTGGGCTGACTGAACCGTCTGCTGGAGTTATTCCATCTAAAGACACATCAGGATAAAATGCACACACACAAGACATAAGCTTCTTCACAAGCTCTTGTGTTGCAGATCTGCAGTCTTTTCTAAATGTTAGTACAGCAGCTGTAACTGTAAGTAATACAGTAGTTTCCACAACATATATATACATGCACACATATATGTTTTATGTTTTTGTCTTCGTGAAGCACATTGGTGCAAAATGTGTTTGCTTTTTAAGTGCTATATCAATAAAATAAACGTAGTTTCCCCCATCACTCAATGAGTACTGCACTGCACTACTGTACATCATCTCAACATTATAGCTTCAATTCAGAGTCAATCCACACCGACATCAACAGCTTCAGTGTTTCTATTACATCAATCAATCAATCAATCAATCAATCAATCAATCAATCAATACATAAACAAGTGTTTCCTTCCTGTATACTTTGCATGTGGTGTCAGATTGGTGAGGACACTTCAGTCAGCTGAAAAGACAGCTGGCTGAGAACCTTTACAACAATACATAAACAGACGCTCCTATAGAACTTTGTGCTGCTGACATGTCACGTCTGGTGTGAATTTTCAAATACATCATGCTGAAAAATGAATTTATTAAAACCAGTGCAATGATCTGTTGGTACCATGACTTTAAAATGATTGTGGTAAACTTAATAATTCAGAATACAAGATGAAATGACCAGCATGGTTATTCTACACGCATGGACCAGTGCTTGGTGTGTGTGTGTGTACCCGCGCTATAGAAGAGATCAGTCCTGTCGTTGTCGTTATCGTTATCGTAGAGATATGGTTCAGACTCATCAGCTTGGCGACTCTCGACCATCTCCAGCCACTGGTTGTTATGGAAACGGAACTTCTCTGACTGAATTTTCCTCCCCCACTCTTCATCGTACTCCTGGAAGATGAAGAAAAGTGTAAATAAATTAAAGAACAACCTACAGACAAAGACAGGAAGCAGTGTTTCTAGCTGTTATTAAAAAAACATCAACTCTCTCTGATGTGTTTACTTTTGTTACTTAAAGGCACAATGAGTAGTAGGGTTTTCCTACAAACAATGTATAGACCTGTACAAAAATAATCCCTCTTAATCATCACTTAACCAAAAGTGCGTGGCGGTGTATGTATGTGCAGAGAGCCTTCCCTATGCCTGGATCTTCTCATTTTCTTTTCATTTCGCTGCGTTCAGGACGTTTCTGGACGTTTCTCTGCCTCCAGTCGTCACTCCTCAGCCTCTTCTCTTCCAGGGCTCTGTTCTGCCCTGGCTCACTAATCGCTGTCGCCCTAAGCTCGGGAAGCTCCACTACATTCTCCTGTCTGGACACAAACACTATGCCCATTAGTTGGCTAAACTCGCTGGCTAGTGTCGTTGTGCCGGAAAGGATGGGGCCAACTTTGAATGTTGTGCTTACAAACCAAAACAGGCAAATCCTACTCATTCTGCCCTTAAAGTTGCTACCTCGTACCTGCTACCCAGCAGCAGTGTGTGTGTGTGTGTGTTTGTGTGTGTGTTTCACTTACAGCAATAATATCGAGGGTGTTGTCACACACTTTTCTGATCTCGGCATTCTTGTCATGCATCAGATCTATGAGGTAGGCTGGAGCCTCTACAGAGAAGGTTAAAGAAAGAAATTCTTCGAGGGTGGTGGTGTGAGATTTTACAGCGTGAAACCTGTCTCGCCTCAACTTCAGCAAGATTCTCATTGATTCAGGCGCCCGGATAGCTCAGTTGGTAGAGTGTGTGCCCATATATAGAGGTTTACTCCACGACGGGTTCGACTCCAACCAGCGGCCCTTTGCTGCATGTCATTCCCCCCGCTCTCTACCCTTTCATATCTTCAGCTGTCCTGTCAATAAAGGCCTAACAATGCCCAAAAAATAATCTAAAAAAAAATAAAGATTCTCAAACAAATTTAAAAAGGGCCTGTACTCGAAATACGACCAAATGAACTAACATGTACGTATGACTGGCTATCAAAACAAAGAACAGAGAAGCTCAGATTATAAATCACACAGAGGGAGTGTGACGCTATTCACTGCTGAGGACGCCATCATTCCACTATATCTTACGTAGCAAATATTTGTTTACTGCTTTATTAAATCAAATTTATTGATGTATTTTGTGTTGATGTCTTAGAAAAAGAGACGGCTGCATGAGGCAGCTCAATTGACCTGGAACTGTAAACGATTTTGTGTTGCTAAGGGGCAGACATAAGTTTTACTTCTTTCTGCTCCTTTTCATTCATGTTAAATGCTGTTGTTGCATTTGTTTTTAAATGAATGAAATAAATGAATAAATAAAAAAAAAAAATTAATGTTCTGAATGTCGAGTGCAGTCCCTTTAAATATGAAGTAGACAGATAGCTCTGTGGGAAGGATACGGGTGTCTTTGATGATGACGTCTCGTGTAGCTTGGTGAAACACCATCTGGTAGAAGACGTAGACGATCTGACACACAAACTCATCATCCTCCTGTTGGGCTACATTCAACAAACAGAAGAACATATGGTAGTAGGATATCTCTTAGCAGGTCTCACATTTCATATCGCCTGTGAGCACTATACTACTACTATACATTTCTTTTGGTTTTTTAATATATAGTTATAAATGAGCAGCCTTTTCTATGACCTTAAGGTCAGTGGGTTATTGTACTGAGTACATCTGTACCTTAAGACCTTTACACAAGACACACACACTGACATCTGGAAATTCAAAATATCAAAAAAGGTGTGAAAACCTTTATCACTCACTGTTCATGAGTCTAAAACATGACATCTTGATCTAAACCACAGGCGCGTGTGTGTGTGTGTGTGTGTGTGTGTGTGTGTGTGTGTGTGTGTGTGTTACCATTCAGTAGCTCGATGAGGGCAGGAATAATGCCAGATTTAGCCAACATGGCGGCACACGCATCATCCATGGAAACTGTTCCGATCATTATCACCACCTCCAGGATGAGGTCATCCTCTGCTGAGCCTGAGACACACAAACCGTGCAAGAAATGAACCTCACGAGGTGAAACATTATTAAATGTGTGATCAAAACTGTTGTAGTAGAGCATTAGCTGCAGTGAAAAACAGTATCCCAAATGATGAATGGAGGCTTTTAAAAGAAAAAAACAGAGCACGAGAACTGAACACACTGAACAAAATCTAGTAGTTTTGGCCATTTACAAGAGCCTGACTGCGGTTGGATTTTTAAGGTTGAAACTGATATTTGAGGTTAATAAAAACCCAATAATGATATGTCAGAGGATATATGTTTATACACACACTGTAATATGAGTTATAATGATATGAGTATTTGGAATCCCTATGAGTTGTGAGAAAAGATATGCCTGAGGTAGGATATTTTACACTATAATATTAAACATTAGATTATAGTAATATGATAACAGTACATTCAGAATTTAACTTGGCTGAAAAATAAAAATATTTTTTTAAATAACTATAAATACAAAACACAAATAAAACAAACTTGAAGAAAATTGTAATTACATAAGTACACTAAAAGCCAATTAAAGATACATCGCTGCCATTGGTTGTTGTTCTTTGCATACAGTATATTTTACATACATGTACTGTATATGCCATTGCAAACATATCTCTACTAAATGCGTGGCTATACCATAGATAAAGTATATAAGATATAAAGATGGACAACCCATCTCCACTTCCTCCGATTGTACAACAGTGAAGCCAAAATATTCCGGATACGGGCGTTGCCATCTTGTAATTTTTGAGCCAAAGTCTGCACAGTAGTGATCGAACGGTGGAGCCGACCAATCACAAGTCAATCACAGCTGTCAATCATGACGTTTCATTCCATTTTAATTAAATCAAATAAAAAAAAAAACTTATATAACTATACCAGTTGGGCTATAATACTGGTACACATTATAATTAAGGGATATTCTGAAGTTCATACATTTGCCTTATGTGTAATTCTCTAAATTAATCAGTACCTGGTTTAAGTCTGTCTTTTAGGTAGGGTACCAGGTTGTACTCCTTCAGCACCAACTCCCAGTCCAGGTCAGGGATGGTGAGGTTGGCCAGCGTGCCCAGACACTCCAGGACCCACTCCTCCTCTTCCTCTGCACGGATCTCTGCTGCCAGGTCACCGACATAGTCCTGACAGAGACAGAAGAAATCATTCACATCATGACACTAAAACCCTCCAGTAAATAAAAGACTAGCTTCTACTGCTGCACTACTACCACTAACAGTAGAACTAAAGGCTGATTTATGCTTCTGGGTCGAATCGACAGCGTACCCCCGCAGACCCCTCTGCGTTGCTGCGAACCCCCCTCCGAGCCCTCCGCCGTAGATCGACACACCTCCGAAAAATCGTGTTTCAAGCAGCCTACTGTGGGGAGTAGCAACATGCTAGTTCACTGACCTCAGCTTTGCGAATAAATGCAGACATATTTTGGTTACAATGACGGGGTTATCAGTTTGTAAAGTGTCTATATGTCAGTCACGTTTTTAAATTAGCTCTTCGCCAGCAAGCAGTATACTTTGTGGGCAGTTGTGCTAAAGTTAGCTTGCTAACATAACATAAACTGGCTGGCAGACACCTCGCAAATAACCTCAGACATATCCCCCCCGAGCTTTATTGCGATGCAAAGCAACCCCGACGCAGAACTCTGAAAGGGTCACAACACCGTAGCGATGGCGTAGCTACGGCGTGGAGTTGACGCACAAGCATAAAACAGTCTTAATACTTGTACTTAATACTAATAAGAACAATACAGCTGTGATTTCCACTTGAGCAGCCTGCCACCTTGTCTCTGGATTGTGACTACCTGGGAGACTGGGCCAGGCTTTAGTTATAAAAACGGATGTGTCACACTCAGATTTTGTGTTAGATACATTAGGTTTAGGAGTTAAGTTTGTTTTAAAGTTAAACTAAATAGTGAGGTTTTGTTTCTGTAGTTTAGTGATTTAGCTCATATTTTAAAAGTTCTATGACATGCTGCTTTTTGGATGCTTTTATATAGGCCTTAGTGGTCCCCTAATACTGTATCTGAAGTCTCTTTTATATAGGCCTTAGTGGTCCCCTAATACTGTATCTGAAGTCTCTTTTATATAGACCTTAGTGGTCCCCTAATACTGTATCTGAAGTCTCTTTTATATAGACCTTAGTGGTTCCCTAATACTGTATCTGAAGTCTCTTTTATATAGACCTTAGTGGTCCCCTAATACTGTATCTGAAGTCTCTTTCCCGAAATTCAGCCTTGGTGCAGAATTACAGCCACTAGAGCCAGTCCCACAATGAGCTTTCCTTAGGATGTACCATTTCTGTGTCTGTAGCTATTCAGGAGGAGAGAGGGGGGGGGCAAGGTGGAGGGTGGGGGTGTGGCCTTGACCAACTGCCACTTTGCTCGTTTGAAAGCCATGATGTCTCTCTCTCTCTCTCTCATGGGTGGGCCAAATTCTCTGGGTGGGTAAAGCAGAGAAAGGGGAGGTAACCTTCCTCCTTATGACCTCATAAGGAGAAGATTCCTGATTGGTCCATCTGAGCTTTCATTTTCTCAAAGGCAGAGCAGGATACCCAGGGCTCGGTTTACACCTATCACCATTTCTAGCCACTGGGGGACCATAGGCAGGCTGGGGGAACGGATATTAATGTTAAAAAACCTCATAAAGTGACATTTTCATGCCATGGGACCTTTTAAAGAGTCCTCTTTTGGTTACATTTGTTTCTATGATTTAAAAAGAAAACAAAGAAACATTAAATTCTTTACGAAAAACACCTGCTTTTATGTTGCTTCCCTTTTCCTTCAGGAACTGTTTTTTGGGAGTGTTTTTTTATTGTGTATTTATAACTCACTATGAACACTGATTTGGTTGGTCCGTCATGTTGTGAGATGTTTCTGATCATCTTCATCAGAAGGCAGTCTTTCATCTTCAGAGCTCTCTTCATGAGCATCTTCAACCCGTTTCCTACAGACAGAGAGACACAAGGTGAAACAGAAGTATTGTTTTTTCCAATAATCACAGATCACTAAAATAGGGTTCCATACAGGACTCAAGACTCAACTCAATAGTACAACACCACCGCTGACAGACAATGGAAGATCTACTTGTGGAAAAAGTGTCAGTAGTCTGGAGGAATTTCTAGAGTCAGTGAGCCATTATCTGGACATACATAAAATGCAACTCAGATAAATATACCTTCACACATGAGTTGTGCATTCCTCTTGTTCGCAGCCAGGTTGATGCAGATGGAGATGAGCTCAGCTTCGGTTTCCTCCTCACCGTGCTCGTACAGCATTTGCATTAGCTAGACAGACACAAAGACACATACACACACAACTTGTGTTGTCAATGTTGAACAACAGATTATATTCCTCAAATTTGTTTAGAGTGATTTTCAGTGGATGTTATCGTACCTGAGGTATGCAGTCAGTGTAAACAAACATGCCCTTAAAGCGGTCGTCGATGCTGATGTGATACAGGATACGCATGGCTACCTGACGGTTGTTCTCATCACCTGCAGGACGACAAATATATTTATATATTATATTTATAATTATACTCCTCAAATATGGACCACAAATGGCAATTGGAATTGAAAAATAAATCACTACCATCTAACAATATTATGGGAATCAACACCTCGCTAACATGTATAATGTTTACACCATGTTCACCATCTTGCAGGTCTTTTAAAGGTATAGTGGAGGATTTTCTTTTTCCGGGTGGATCATCAAGACTATTGGTCCTCCTGGTTGTCAATCATTCTGGTGATATGTTTACGTAAGGCCGTCGTACGTGCACGTCCCTAGCTTTCAGGTGTATATGTGTGGTGAGCTTGAGCTACGGTTTCAGCCATTCATTGAAGCATTGAAGCTTTTGGGAGAATATTTCACACGTTGGCGTGCGCTAAAAGCACAGGTTGGGCTTCCCACTGATGCCTCAGTCGTGAAGTTTCTACTCCACAGGTAAAGTTTGGCTATTTGGAGGAATCCATTTAAAATCACTGCTAGTAAAAGTTGATGTAAGCTATGATTAGCGATGCTAGCCCTGGCACAAGTCACGCACCGCGCACACACAGTAAACATCTCAATTTGTGAAAAAGTGCAAATCTTCTTTTGGAAAGTAGGCTTGTATGAGCCATGCTGACAGCAACTTGTAAACAGTGCACTCTCGTGCACACGTTTAATAGGCGTTCCCTCTCGGGAGCAGGCAGAGGGTTGCGCATGTGCATTTTTTCAAAAAGTACAGAGGGCGGTTCTTTTCTAAAATTCGGGAAAATCCTCCACAATACCTTTAACTATCTTTTTTAGACAGGACAGATGAAGACATGAAAGGGGGGAATGACACGCAGCAAAGGGCCGCTGGTCGGAGTCGAACCCGAGCCTGCTGCGTGGAGGAGTAAAGCTCTATATATGGGCGCCTGCTCCACCAACTGAGTTATCTGGGCGCCCCACATCTTTTAACTATCTTGCGAGTATTGGACACGTGGCTGGCAAATGTTGATCTGATTATTCCACCTAATGAAAATTAAATTAATTAAAACAATTAATCCGGTGGGGACTTCTGCACCAAATTAACTGGCGACTAACCATCCATCTATCCATCTAACAGTTGGTACTCAAAATCACAAATGTCAACCTCATGGTGGCGCTGGAGGAAAGGTCAGAGGATCTCCAAAGTCAGTAGTATTCATCCTCTGAGCACCACGGACATACAGTATGTAGGGCTGGGCAATATATCGATATTATATCGATATCGTGATGTGAGACTAGATATCGTCTTAGATTTTGGAAATCGTAATATCATAATATGGCCTAAGTGTTGTCTTTTCCTCGTTTTAAAGGCTGTATTACAGTAAAGTGATGTACTTTTCTGTGTTACCAGACTATTCTCTCTTCTCTTCTATTATTTTTACCTTTACCCACTTAGTCATTGTATCTACATTACTGAAGATTATTTATCTTAAATCTCATTGTGAAGATATTTTGTTAAAGCATCAATTTTCAACCCTATAATATCGCTACAATATCGGCATCGAGGTATTAGGACAAGAATATCGCCATATCTGATTTTCTCCATATCGCCCAGCCCTAACAGTATGTACCACATTTCACCGCGATCCATCCAACAGATGCCAAAATATTTCACTAGAAGCCTAACATGTGAACCTGCTGGAAAAGGCAGGAGATCACCAAAATAATCAGGATTCCTCCTCTGGGGACCTTGAATGTCTGTACAAAAATGGCACAGCCATCCATTAAGTAGTTTAAAAGATATTTCGGTCTGGACCAAAAACGGTGGACAGACTGACCGGCACTTCTATTCAGAGAGCAGCAAGCTTGGCTCTAAACTCAACATTATGGTCTCCGCAGAGGTAGTTATAAATCACATGGCTGTGGTACTGTGGATAAAGCACAATGTACTGTACGTGCAATATAGACAGTATATATTGTATGCCACTATGTTAGTGTGCACTGTTACCCAGCAAGGCAGTCAATTTAGGTAACAGTCCAACTTCCACCATCTTGGCTCGGAGTCCAGAGTCAAAGGAGAGGTTGAGCAGCAGACGCAGAGTCAGGTTCAGCAGGTCTTCGTGGTCACAGGGAACAAGACGCGCCAATCGTTCCACAGTATCCACCTCAGCCTGCGAATCACAAACACAGGACTTAATGAACTGCAGTTTTTGGCGCTTCGCGTTGGCTTCATTTTTCAGCACCGGAGGTTTGCCCTGCTTGAAACACATACATAAAATGATATTTTAGGTTCTTCCTCTCGCACCATTCTTACAGTAAGTACATCTCTCACTCACCATGTCATTTTTTTTTAAGATAATTTTTCGGGCTTTTCAGCTACGTGAGAAAAGGGAGGGGGAGAGGGGAAGACATGCAGGAAATCATCACAGGTCGGATTCGAACCCTGGACCTCTGCGTTGAGGCATAAACCTCTCAGTGCGTGTGCCTGCTCTACCCACTGATCCAAACCGGCCACTCACCATGTCATTCTTGTTCTCCAGGAAGATGGACAGTTTTTTGAGGAATGAAACCACCAGGACCAGCAGCTCCTCGTCATCCCGTTCAAGAACTTTGACGAGCAGACCGACAATGTTTTTATTCCTCATCTTCAGCTCCGTCCTAGTGTCCTCAGCAAGGTTCAACAGGAGGTAAAGAGACACTGAGAGACAGTAAAAGGGATAGAAAGAGAGGAAGATAGAAGCAACAGGAGAGATAATATAAGCAACTTCTCATTTCTGGTAGCATTCTTTGGTTACAATTAAAAAGAATACAAAGCCAAGAAATATTGAATTATACTTTTCATTCAAAAAAGAGAAAGAGAAACATTACTAATGCTGCTTTCACACTGGTGGAGATAATGTGGTTATGATTAAGCACTACTCTACAAAAGGTGTAAATATGGGTGAGAAAGTCATAATGTATTACTAATGAAATACAAGTTGCTGGGATGTGACAAGGAATGCACTTTTTCTAATTTTAATTTTGCATCAACACTGCATTTACATCAGAGAAAACAAAATAGAAGCTCTGGTGTTATTGCTACTTTATGACAAAAAAAAAGGTGATTTGAGAGTTGAAAGGCCAGTCCACCTCTGAGCAGCTGTTCCTGTTTGGACAGAAGGCCATGGTATTTTCTCACAGCTTTGTCCTGGTCTCTTCTTAGGGAGCCATTCTCTGGTGCCGACTCACGTACACAAATTGAGTGTTAAGGAACACAAAGTAAGTCCGGTAAACTATACAGGAGGAGGGTAGACAGCTAATAACGGTCAGCCCAAATGTTATAAGCAAATGACAGCAGATAAAAGGATATAAGCCTTGTTTTTCTTGCGTAGCTCCTCACGCCACACATCATGTCTCTTCAGCTCATGCTCCACCACGCTCATACACAACGCACCTATTTTATAATGACTCACCACTCCGTGAAACTGGGCGAAACTGGAGGAGAGGAGAAGAGATGCACTACGTAAAAAGGATGAAGTAGAACAGTATGACGTGCTTAAGGAATGTGCGTGTGCCATTGTGCCAGTGTGTGTGTGTGTGTGTTACCTGGAGAAGCAGAAGAAGATGTAAATGATGATGGTAGCAAGCTCGACACTCTGTTTCCAGTCCTCCCTCAATACTCTGGCCAGAGCACCTAAGGCTGCCTCTACACATACACACACAGACAGACACGCACGCACGCAGAGAAGACATCACAAACACACCCTTTAATTGGCTTAATCGGGGCAAAATGTATCATATCTTTAGCTATTAAGTAAAATAATCATGTAAATGTAGGTATGAGCTACTTTTCTAAACATTAGTATAAGCAGAATTAAACTATACCATTGTGTAGCAGCTCCTCCAGGTTATCAGGGTTGCGGGCGAGCTGCAGAATGAGAGCAGAGCCTCTGATCTTCTCTGGGATGCCTTCATAGAGCAGCTCAATATACTCATCCACTCTGGTTATACTGGCTTCCTCATTTAACTACACAGGCAAAAAAAAACATAGACACATAGTGCTATTTTAATGACTGTTTTTAGTCTTTTATCTTAATTCTTGTATAATTCACTATGTTTTGTACAAATTTTTATCTTGTGAAGCACTTTGTGATTCTGTCTGTGAAAGGTGCTATATCAAATAAACGTATTATTATTATTATTATTAACTAATCACAAGGCATGAAACTATCATAGTTAGCAATAAACATGAGATTTGAAGCTTTTAGGTTTAAGTCTTTCACCAGCCATATTGTTAATTAGATTAAATAGACATAAATACATGAAACATCATAGATAATTGCATGAAAGAAAGGCCTTAAATTTGGTGTTGGTCTCAGGTTAGAGAGCTGAAGAACAGTCATGAAAAATACAGAGCACAATTTGGAGAATGCTGTCTGAGAACTGAGATCAAACTGAAATGGCTGTGAGGGAACAAGATACACGAACAAACAGAAGGAAGAGTCAGTCAGTTGTTTATAAGTTGCTACCTCCATTCCTTCAAAGGGAGTCAGCTCCCTAGGTTTCGCAGTTCTTTTCTCTTTCTTCTCCACTGGTGACACAAAAACACAAACAGCCAACATTAAAAACACTACAGTATGTCTTTCAAAATGTGAAAGTCTGCTTAAAAAGGTCCAATGTGTGGGAATGTCTTCCATCTAGCGTCGAGATCATATATCGCAATCAACTCTCTCGCACCACGCAGTTCAACGTACGTATTACAGCTGCGGTAGCCTTCACGCTTTTTTCTGATGATGCTTGCTCTTTTTAATATCCTTTTTCTTTTATTTGGGTGAAGAAGAAG
Organism: Perca schrenkii; assembly: GCA_025617405.1. NCBI lineage: Eukaryota > Metazoa > Chordata > Actinopteri > Perciformes > Percidae > Perca > Perca schrenkii. The sequence continues at coordinate 6,997,233 of CM046798.1, read as the reverse complement.
AAGACTCCTGTTCCTGAAATTTGGATTTTGAATACATGTGGTCCTTCATGTTTCCTTCTTTATTAGCAGCACCTGTGAGTTTATAGGGTGACAGCGAAAACGCGAAAGGCGGAGCAGTATGTCCTGTATGTCCCTTACCGGCTAACGCATTTTAAGATGGCTTATGAATATGGAGCGTCTACCCCAGTTCATACAAACGCAAATGTAAAATTTCAAGCCAATAGGAATACTTGGAATTGATGGTGGTGGTCAATATTCATGAAAAGGACAAGTTTGTGAACTTGCAACACAGATTTTGAGAATGAACAACTAAAAACGTTACACACTGGACCTTTAATTCTTTGTACGGTTTATAATTTTATTATATACTGTACATCTACGCATGAATCTTCTCATCATGTATTCAACCATATGTAACAGGATCTACATGGCTAATCAGTGTACCGGTAAACACAGATTTAACACTCCTCAGATCTGCCATCCCTCTGTGTCTTTACATGTTTAATGTTTCTGAAATGTCTGCAGCCTGCTGAATCTCTCAAAATTAGCTTGACATTGGAAAGTCTGTGTTGACCAATGTTTGTATAACAATGTTTACAACCTTCCATAATGTGATGCGTTTTGTAAGCCATTAAAAAATAGCACTCAATGACGCATCAGCTAATAGGAATTCCAGTGACAAATAATAAAGGTTTATTAAGCCTACAAGTAAAGCTTTATGTGTATAAGATTGACAGTCTGGCCTAAGTATAGTGCCAGACTAGATGCGTGAAATAAATGGAAGTTGGTGATCAAATTTTGATGGTGAAAATTAGGACAAAAATAACAGCAAGGGTGTAAAAACAATGACATGACTGACTTTTGCCCTCCACGGGGGATGACTTCCTGTTCTGCAAGTAGTAGAGGAGCTGCTCCACCTGGGGCAAACGGGAAGAAGGGATGAGTTTACACTCCTCCACCACTTTCCTGGCCAAAGCTCCCACATCTGTACTAGGAGAAAGACTCTTCACTCGGATGCTGGAGGGAGAAAGAGAGGACAAAGAGAAGGGTGACTGACAGAGGCTGGTTGACTTCATCCATTTTCACAGATTTAAAAACGGGTTTATAAGAATGCAGGCTTGAGTAAGTGAATTTTTAACTTAACTTGCATACGTGCAACATAATTTAAGACCATTGCAAAGACTGAAAAACTAGCATGTTCAGTGTTTCCTCTATGTTGATTTGACCGTGGCGGCCCCCCCACGGCAACATTTCTGCCCCCCACGGTATCAGAAATAGGGCTGCATTGTTAGAGTGCATGTCGGAGAACGTTTATTTTAGGTGCATTATTTATATGCTGAAGTAGTTACACTGCATTAAGATAATGTAATTAATAGTGGGTTTATTGTTATTTGCTACAGAATGCTCAGCCTATATGTCAAGATCAAAGTTGGCCTATATAGTAACTCAAAAACTACAGTTCAGACCTGCCCCCACTGCTAAAAAAAAAATCCTGAAGGAAACACTGCATGTTACTGATTAAACACATCTGATGACAGTTTTAAGGTTTCTGGTTTTTCAAATGCAAATTGTGCTATTACTTTGTTCAGTGTTTATCTAAGGATGGGCATGTGGTGTAATGAAACTCGTAACAAGACCTCTTCCAACAGAATTTCAGGCTTTCTTAAAGATTTGAAGAACCAGCTGATGTCATATTTGTGGAGTCAGTTTGCATAACACTGGTCCATACTATTTTAGCATACCAAACAAATGACTGATAATAGGGCTAGCTTACTCCTATCCAGATGGGTAAAAGTAACACAATGGTGATTTCAAGGAACAGCCTAAATAAACTTAATCTAATTCAATACAAATAAATGAGAAGAGGTAGAGAACAATTGAAATCTGGAGGGGATGGTTAGAAGGTAAACAATACCAAGATAAAAATTATCTGTAAAAGGTCATTTCATTTCAATTTAAGTAGAAAAAGAAGAAGCAATGGAAAAAATAGCAAGAGAGGCAATTGGAAAGAATAAAGAATAAGAGTCCACTCACATTTTTTGTCCCTCCTTTCGTTCGCCCAGCACATGACCTCCACCCTCTCCCAGTATAGACGCTTCCACCTCATAGTGGACCACAAGGGCCTTCTCTGTGGGATGGACATCTAAACTGCCAGCAGTCACTTTGCTTTGGGTGAGAATGAACAGACAGTTAAGAAAACAATAACTCAGACATCTGTGTTCCACAACATTGTTAAAGTCCAGTGAATAATTCTGAATACATTAAATTAAATGACCCTTGCACTTAAGTTTCAAATCAATGTATTCTGAGTAAGGTAAAGTCAATGTCTCTCTCAAGAACATTACCTACTTAAGCCATGAAATTACTCTCCATTTCCACATTTCAAACATATCATAGCTGAGACATGTATCATAGTACCTGTTTCACTGAATTTTGATGACTTATGTAGTCAATAAGAATAAAGATACCCAAGAGAAATTGATAAATAACGTTACTGTTTGGTTGATGACAGTAAGATTAAAACACGTTGACTTGTCGTTAGCATTTTTTTTTTCATTATTTTGAAAAAAATGAAATACATGTTTATGTTCTCATGTTCTTGTGGTGGATTCGGCACTGTGGGAATTCACCACTCTATAAAGGTTGGCTCCTTGTACTGATTTACACAGATAAGCTGCTTGATTAATATGAGTTAGCGCTATCTTCCACGAAGCGAGCCCGGTGTTGTAAAATGCGAGATTTAACAACAGTTCTTGTTTTATCTGTGGATTACATATATGCCGAATTTATTGGTGGGTCATAATGGTTTACAAAAACGTATAAGACATCTTACACTTGGTAGTCGCTTCGACAGGTGAGCAAGAAAACATGAAATTGCCCAACGTTTGACCGGTAATTGGTGTGAGCTCTCCATGCCACACGCAACAAGGCTAACAAGATACAGTGGGTTTTCAATAACATCTGACATAAGTTAGGTGCTTGTTAAAATGACGCAGTATGCTCTCATTTGTAATTATGTTAACGTGCAAGAGGCATTGTAGTAAGGTTACGTTAGCTAGCTAACATTGCTTTTCCCCCAAAACAATATTTAACGTTAAAATCGTGTTAGCTTTGTAACGTCTTACCGTTTCAGGTAGCGCGCGTCATCCTGCATCTTCTTCAGATTTAATGTTTCAGATTTAAAATTAACTCAATAGCTCGATTACATGTAAATGATCCCCAAAATCACGACCATAGAAATCCTTTTGCTGATGGCTAGCACCACTGTCAAACGGCAGAGTGGACTACAAACATGGGTTCTTTTTCCTATTGGTTGTGATTTTTCTTTTTCCTAAGTCAAGACTTTCAGGCAACATTTATTATTGAGCTGCGTACAAATACTGCCTCAGTTGAAAAGATTGGCATTAGATAGTAACCAAAATCTTGACCATGGTTTACCATAACACTTGATCATCTACAAATTCATCACCGTTTAGAGGTTCAGAGGCAGCAGTTGCCTGAAAGGCTAAACTCGGGGGGAATTTGCTACTAAATAGTGAGAACGTATGCAATAAAATAAACTAGTACCAAAGATCATCTAGCTGTACCAAACTAAACCGTCTCCGCTAGTACTAATGAATGGAAAACAATTCTATATTTATCTTTACTATTATGATCGTCCATATGACGTTTTCTGTTTTCAATAACTCATCCCACATGCACAATCAGTAATGGGCCTGTTTTATTGCCCTATGATAGAATTTAGAGGGCTTTTATTTTCTTATAATATAAAAAGAGGACTTGTATTGGAAATTAGCTTTGGCTATAAATACTGCTATTGTAGCTATCAGCTTTATCTGGGCGTTTCCCCTGCAATTACTAAAATCAATGTCTTAGTTTTGCTTAATGAAAATAAGGGCACGCCTGATGACCATGTTGTCTTCATTTCTTCTTACAGATTTGAGTCATGTCACTCTAATTCAGAATTTCAGTGGGCTTTAGCCACATTCACATCATATAGTTTGAAAGGTGGCGATTTGATTGTGATTGCCAGCAGGTCCGCCATTAGGAATTATGGACAGCGGGACAATTTTTTCCTCCCAAATTGGGCCCCTCATCCACACCCACTTATATTATATTTCTTTATTTGATCAGGGACAATGCACAAAAAAACATTAGTCTATAAAAGAAGAGATGTCATGTGCCAGGTTATAGCAGAAAATGCTAATTTCCACCCGCAGTCCCTGGACAGGTTGATGTTACTTCAGCACCAAAACCTTTGCATTCATCTGTACTGTTTGACCCCCCCCAATGATTGCCAGTATTAAGTGTCATTTACACGTGAATAGATACATATTAGTAAAATAGTGCCATTTACCAAATAAGAATACATTTAGGCTTAAGTTAGCTTAATTCATTGTTTTGACTTTACATGGCATAAGGTTTGTTTGCATCAAACACTTTCAAATTAAAAGAAAGATGCAGGATGGCTAGAACTAAGAAACTTCTCCAAATGTTGACCGTGGTAATATTAATAATAAAAAGTTGGCCTGGTAGATACACTCTCCTTCATCATGATTACATTTTGCCCCACAAACACCATGTACTATCGTGGTAAGTAAATATATTGCCTCATAGAAATACTGCCAGAATTGACCTGCTGAAGGACTATATTGAAATAGTGACTATGATCATAAGATCGATACAGATATGGATACAGATGTGTTTTTTGCAGTCCAATGTACAATGTTACACAGACAGACACAGGGTGCTTTGGTAAATTCATCTTTTATTGGAGAGCTATGATATGACCGCAAAGCAGTATTTAGGCACAGACTATCTCACACCATCCTCTACATCAAACTGCTTCTAAATACAATCAGCATTTAGTGTGTGCTGGTTGATTTTTACTATTGTGTAGCTGAATGTTTTCTTAACTCGTGACTGCAACACTGTCCCCACTGTTTTCCTCCACTTCTTTCTTCAGCTCTCCTTTTTTTTTGCCCCTTTACTGGTATACCCCCTTTTCCCTTTTCCTCGTTCTTTGCTTTTATCCACTGTCCTCCACTGCAGCTTATCTTTTTCTCCCCTTCTCTCAAAGATCATCCTTTTCTCTTTCTTTCTCTTACTATTCCACGTCCTCTCCCTCGTCTTCATCATCGGCACATGCTGTGAACTCCTTCTTGGGTAACAGGCCATATTCATTGAGAAACCCTTCCACATCTGTTGCGAAGAAGTCTTCATTGAAGTGTTTGGTAACGGCCAGGAAATTACCAAGTAACTCGCCAGCTTTGTACACCAGCAGGGCAGGAAGAACCTGGAAGAATATCAATGGGAATCAAAATGTACCTGTAGGATGTCTCTTGAGTTTGATCATTTAATACTGACAGTGACACTAGCTTTAATATAGTCAGTCTACCCATCTTATAAAAAAAATTCAGTTCATTATTCAAGTATTGGTCTTTGTAGTGCCACATGCACACCACTTGGACAATTGCTGTTCATGGGAGGGGTTTAACAGTCAATTATCCTCTCATAACCTCCAAGTTATTGATAGCAGTGTGACTAAAATCTCTATAACTATTACTCCTAGAAATTATACTGCAACCAAATGTCCCAATGGGGATTATTGTAATTCAATCAATTCTAGTCTTGTCTTTTTTTAAATATATTTTTTGGGAAATTTTAACCTTTAATAGAAAGGACAGCTGTAGACAGGAAAGGGGGAAGACATACAGCAAATGGCCGCAGGTCGGACCCGAACCCTGAGCCTCTGCGTCGAGGTGAGCTACCCAGGTGAGCTACCCAGGTGAGCTACCCAGGTGAGCTACCCAGGTGAGCTACCCAGGTGAGCTACCCAGGTGAGCTACCCAGGTGAGCTACCCAGGTGAGCTACCCAGGTGAGCTACCCAGGTGAGCTACCCAGGCGCCCAATTCTAGTCTAGTCTATGAATAATAATATTACCATCATCATTTTCATTTCCGTTTTTGTTTTTAAAGTTTACCAACCTCAGGGGTGAAGCGCTCAGCAGCCCCTGTCCCCACAGCATCAATACGACAAAATTTAATGCTGGGGTACTCCGAAGCCAGACAGTCCAGACATGAGTTCAACTGTTCACAGCCTGACAAAGGACAAATAATACAAATGCAAACAGCACTGTAGTGAACCATCCCGTGGCAATACGTAGACATTTCTGGAGTATATGTAGAATGATAGTTGATCAATGAGAATATACTGTAGTTATAAAATGAGCCAATGAGCTAAGACTTAAACACACAATGAAAAAAGAACCACCTTTGACACCGTGCTGGTAGATGTGGACCACCACTTGGGTCAATCGATGTTCCTTCTCTATGACTTCCAGGAAGGCTTCTCCAGTCTCAAGCTCGTAGACTTCTTGAAATGTAGGACCAAAGCTCAGGCGCTCGTGCATTTCCTGCATACACTGTTTTCTGTAGCGTTTCAGGCAATGTTCATCTTCTTCATGGATCATTTCATACTCCCGAACACTCATCTAGAGGTAAGAAAATATATGTTACTGCTTCACTTCTTTTTGTGACATATAAAAGTATTCTTTTGGAAGACGTTTTTGTCCAAAGCGACATACAAATGAGGTACAATCCAAGTCACAGTAAATTGTTTTGTGTACAGCATGATTTTCTTTGTATCTGTCTTCCTGAAAGTGGATGGATGCCCAAGTCTGTGATTTTATGATTCTCTTTCTCTGTACATATCTCTTTTTTTTTTTTGTTGGCAAACATCTGTGCAATTGTGGTTGAGTCTATGGTCATCCTCTAACTATAAAATCTGTCAATAGTATGATTTCCTGTGTGTGAGGTTCTGGGAGTGTCTCAATCCACCTTTCTGTGGAATCTCTCCTTGTCATCCTCTCCTGGATTGGACATTTGTCTGAGCAGCTCTCTCTTGCTTTGAGGGACAGTCTGATCCACACTGTCCAACTTAAACCTTCGCCAGTCATTAATTACACCTTTTGGACCTGCAGATACACAGAAATGCCCACAAAATACTTTGCATTACTTTATTAAGGCACTTAAAATACTACCGTATACTAAATTATAACGTACAGTTGAAATTGCATTAAAGTCAGTAACACCATCAAGTGCACATGAATCGATAACTTCATAAAGACCTTTTATAGACACAACATTCATTGGTTTTGAGCCACAATGGTACATCTGTTGTGACGATTTAGCATGCATACAATCGGGACACACTACTTCTTTATAACATTGCGCCTTGAACTTCCACCCTCTTGCTGATATATGTTGTGCAAAGGATTGTTGGGTCAGAACAGCCTGAGAAGCATAAAAAGTCAATGTAAAAATCCAACCATGTGCAGTAGGATATATATATATATATATATATATATATATATATATATATATATATATATATATATATATATATATATATGTTTGTTTGGTATACAGTACTGCATTTGACATACTAGTTATTGGGTATCTTTTTTTGGCAAATTAAATAGTATAATAGTATAGGTATTGGAACGTATGGTGTGTCTCTGACCTGTGTGATTGGCAGGCAACTCCTCTTCTTCCTGGGTAGAGCCAGACATCTTGCTAGCGGTCTGCAACACAAATATCACACAAACAGAGAGGAGGAGAGGTGATGTGTCCTTTGAAAGCCATGTTACAAGTCCACCATAACTACAACTCATTCAGCCTCCCTTTTCTTATGCTAAACAGCTATTTTGTAGTTTATTTCTTATTGATGTTAAATGTTGTTTGTGTATGTATTCACCATTCACCAAGGAAAATTCCACATAGGTGTAACTTACTGTGGCAACTAAACCTTTTCTGATTTTTTTCCCTTCTGATTTTCTGAATGCCCAGTTGAAATAAAACAGAAAAAATAATTATTATGTATATCCTAATTTATGACTGTGCTGCTTTGGTAAATCGTTGGCTTAGTGCATGGGAGTTCAGCTCTTTATTATCTGATCTCATTCTCCTTTGCACCTGCCTACAGTTGTGCGTTTGATTTTGGATAATTTATGTTTCGCTGGTATCACACTATCAAAGACATTGTCTACATATTTCCAAAGGACAAGAACACCCAGGAATGCACCTGCATTGTTCATTGAGCATTGTTTTGGGGTAAAAGAACACTGTCTCAGTCTGGACGAAAGGTCAAAATAGAGAGGAAATGATTATTTCTAATTCAACCATTTTAGTGTGAACATAGCCATGACAGCCAAGACTTTGACACATCCAAACCTAACTATCTGCAACATTCTGCATGTGCATGGATCCATGCAATTGGACACATTGTTATCACAACCACTTACGGTGAGACAAGCTGAAGTGTTCTTATCAGATTATGCTAAGATTAACAGGTCTGCCTATACACATGCCTAGGACATCTTATTTTGTATGTGCTATGTGATATGGCTAAGCCTGTCATTATGTTTTCATTCACAAACAAGTTTTATTGTTCATTGCTGTGATCCTGAAAGTTTAAGATTAACTTCTTGTGACAGACTTTTTTTACTCACATTAAATAGTTATTGTGCTAATACAGCTGAGCTGTCAATAACAAGAGGCTAATTAACACTACGTCAGTCATAAAACCGATAATGCCCTTTAGTCTAAGGCAGCTAATTCCTTCATGTTATCAAGGCAATACCTTTCTTGCATGGTTGGTTTTAATAAACTGAATTGCAGTTGCAAGTGGACTTTAACCCTCAATGGTTTTAAACATGGCACAACTTGATTTTAAAAGTAAAAACACTTTATACTACATGCATATGCATAAACAAATGATTTGACTAAAGCAATGGTTATGTTAGCGTATGCAAATGGATGTAAGCATATATACTACTGCTACTATAATGCTGCTAAGGAAAAAGTACACACTAATGGGAAATTGGACAATGATGGCATACAGCAACAATAAATATAAATAGAAAATATCTTAATGTGAATTTGTTGCAAGCAAAGTGACCATGACTTCTAAACAGTGTATAAAATAATATCAATCTCTAACACAAGCATTTTAGTGTATAGAAACTATACCTGTAGCAGAACTCATGCAGAAATATGATATAGTACTAGACACCCCAACCCTTTTGTACAAATATCTGCAAGGTACCTGACTAAAAAGCCAAAAATTCTTACCTTTGGGTCTTGAGAGAGAACTGGTATGTGTCAAGTTTCTTACAGCCTATTCGTTTTTTTCAATCTTTGTCTTTTTGTTGTATCTATTTATGTTCTGAGTAGTGTGTCCACATCTAGAGGACTGACAGGAGAGAGGTGGTGGGGAGAGAGATGAGGGAATGAGCTTTATCTTCACCATCATCATCATCACTGTCACTGTAATATGATGTTGTCTAATATGATTATGTTCAATACCAGACTCAGAGTTACGGACTAACAACAGCAAAGTAGACACAAGATACTTTTTTAACTTCAAATTAAAGTATAAATAATTAGTGAAATAATTATTTAGTTGCCCAACATGACATCATGACTTCGCGTAAACATACACGCCACTTTCTAAAGCCAAGTGGCGTGTTATCTGTACGCGTTTTGAGCTGTCCGCGTGTACAGTACAGGCCAAACGTTTGGACACACCTTCTCATTCAATGTGTTTCTTTATTTTCATGACTATTGACATTGTAGATTCTCACTGAAGGCATCAAAACTATGAATGAACACATATGGAATTATGTACTTAACAAAAAAGTGTGAAATAACTGAAAACATGTCTTATATTTTAGATTCTTCAAAGTAGCCACCCTTTGCTTTTTTTTGATAACTCTGCAAACCCTTGGTGTTCTCTCAATGAGCTTCATGAGGTAGTCACCTGAAATGGTTTTTACCTTCACAGGTGTGCTTTGTCAGGGTTCATTAGTGGAATTATTTCACTTATTAATAAAAAAGCAAAGGGTGGCTACTTTGAAGAATCTAAAATATAAGACATGTTTTCAGTTATTTCACACTTTTTTGTTAAGTACATAATTCCATATGTGTTCATTCATAGTTTTGATGCCTTCAGTGAGAATCTACAATGTCAATAGTCATGAAAATAAAAAGGAAACGCATTGAATGAGAAAGTGTGTCCAAACTTTTGGCCTGTACTGTATGTCTACGCCATATACAGCAGACGGCTTGCAGACTGATCTCAATAAGTGGCGTATGTATGACACGCCAATTCGTATGCCATTTTGGCGTGTTATCAAGACGCATAATCGCTTTGGGTTTAGGAAAACAATAACAGGAAGCGATGGTTATGTTTAGGATACGTGACACGATCCCCGGTCTCCTGGGTGAAAGTCCTGTGTTGTTTGACCCATCCACCCCCCCAACCAACCTCCCTATGCGAATTTTCGGGCTTTCATACTACTCGCTATGGCGTAAGTTGACACACAATCGCAAGGTAAAATAAGTCAATGGATTCCAAACGGCGTTGATAAACACGCCAAAAAGCGATTATGCATCTTGATAACACGCCAAAATGTCATACGAATTGGCGTGTCACACATACGCCACTTAATGAGATCAGTCTGAGTTGCCAGGTTTACATTTTGAGATCTAATCCCTCACTCACCTCAAATATTAATGCATTATAGATATGTGGATAGTTACACATTTAGAAATTGGCAGCTGATGTCAGTTTCGTCAGTCCATTTTCTTTCCATTATCACTTTCCTAGGTCTGGGGGGTGGTAGGGACCAGGGGTTGATGTATAGACTGTTGAAGTGAATTGTGCAATTTCATCGCCCCCTGGTAGCAGGCTGCAGTATAGGTATAAATCCCACACACTCTATGTTGGCCAATGGGACATGTGCACCCAAAAAAAATACAAATACATTTTTCTCAAAGATTGTTTTTGTCACTTTAGGTATTTCCTATCACACTGTTTGTTCAAGATTTAGCTATAAAAATGGGTTAAAACATCATAATTGACAGCTGTGATTGACCCGCGATTGGTTGGGTGGGTGTATGGGCGGGACTTCGCTACCGCTGCTCCACCGCCAGATCACTACTGCACAGACTAAAATTACAAGATGGCTTCACTTTTGTACAGTGGGAGGAAGTGGAGACTAGGCCTGCACGATAAATCGTTATAAAATCGCGATCTCGATTCACCGCTGTTCACGATTTAATTTTTAAATGACCTAATTACTTCTTTTTTTCTCCTTCAGTTCATTTATTGAAAGCATTTGACATTAACATGTTTTAATTATATAAAGACATGTTCCAGGAGTTTAGATAGAGCCTGTATCAGGGCCATATTTAGTTCAGTGTGTTACATGTCACTATTTTTGATAGACTACTGTACTTAAATAGCCAGTATGTACTTCATTTTCTTTATTCATTGATGCCTCAAAGACATATCGCTTTGTTTTTTTTCCGATACCGCTTAAACCATATTTTTAAAACAGTGCCGGTGCCTGAACCAATACTTAAAAAAAGAAAAGAAGAGCACAAAACGTGACATTAAAGAACGGCTTGTAGAGATGCACAATACAATTTTATGAACCGACTCACTCCTGTTTTTTTTCTTTTACCTCATTCGTGCTGTTGTGTGTAGCTGGTATTCTTCTGCTACTGTGTGTGTAGTAATCTAGCTAGCTCATTAGCGCCTCCACTGGAGTGGTGGTTGTTGAATCAATCAGGAAATGAGCTACCTAGACCGCGCACCAGGCTACTGAACGAGACCTAGAGATAGATGAGGGTAGTGCATGAGTCTGTATTCAAACGGGTGTCTAGGTTCTTGGCAAGTTTGAGTTATCAACCGATCCCAGAAGCCAGATTTCTCATACATCTTAGATGATTGTTTAGATACAAATTCATAGGCTATATTATCAATGGATATCACATACAAATACACGTCATGTTATCTTAGTAGTTATGTTAAGTTAAACGTTAAACTCCACACAGAAAGGCCCGGAACAACCTGGATAGGAACCAGAACTAACAAATGGGCCACCATGCTGCTCAAAACCACTCGTCCCTGGGTGGGCTCGAACCACCATCCTTTCGGTTAACAGCCGAACGCGCTAACCAATTGCGCCACAGAGACTACAATAACCTGTCAGCGTGTTCATTTTTTTTAATTTTTTTTTTAATACAGCAGTTGACACCAGTATTGTTTTTTTTTAATTTAATTTCCCTCAAGTCCAACATGTATTAATCAGTCCGTCCAAGATTTTGGGGCGTTTTTTAAAATGGTTGTTGTGGCTTAAAATTACTGATTTTGCAGCAGCTTTTGTAAAAAAAAACTTTTTATAAAATTGCGATGTCTTTTCTATTTTTGTTCCGATTAAATTGCGAGAGACAGTAAAAATTCCCAAAAGTTGCTATCTTTAAAAAAAATACTTCTTTAAAAATAAAAGGATACGACCTGGACCGGAACCAGAACCTTCTTACTGTGGCACTGGCTCAGATCTTCTATTCTCCCTGAAGCAAGGGTCCGTTTATTTTTAAAGAAGGATTTTTTTTTTTTTTAAATAGCAACTTGTTGTTTTTTATTATTAGCAGCTGACAACAGCATAGTTTTTTTGCATATTTCCCTCAAATCAAACACATATACTGGATAGGAACCAGAACCTTCTTTCTGTGAGGCCACAGTGGTAACCATTGGGCCACCATGCTGCCCAAAAGCACTCGTCCCTGAAATATGAGACCTGCTGTCCTGTCTCTAATGTGTGTGTATATTGGGATTCGCTCAACCAATCAGCGCGTGTCTCTAATGTGTGTGTATTGGGATTCGCTCAACCAATCAGCACGCAGCTCATCTAAATATTCATGATCATAACATATTTGGAAGAAAAGCTGTCGTTCTAAATAGAGCCATAACAGGGATGCATAAGGGCCAAAAAAATAAATAGCACCTGGGCCATTTTCAGCCCAACCAATATTACATACCCCATTAGGAGACCTTAAGGAACAGTGTGAAATAACCTAAATAATCATTCTATCACCCCTTTAAATCTGAGCATGCGCGACTCACACTGTCTTACTCTGTCAACTGCTGTATTTAAAAATAAATAAATAAATAAAAATAAAAAAAATGAACACACTGACAGGTTATTGTAGTCTCTGTGGCGCAATTGGTTAGCGCGTTTGGCTGTTAACCGAAAGGATGGTGGTTCGAGCCCACCCAGGGACGAGTGGTTTTGGGCAGCATGGTGGCCCAATGGTTACCACTGTGTCCTCACAGCAACAAGGTTCTGGTTTCTATCCAGGTCTTTCTGGGCCTTTCTGTGTAGAGTTTGTATCTCCTCCCCATGTTTGCGAGGGTTTCCTCTTGGTTCTCTGGTTTCATGTACTAGGTTTTCCAGTCAGGTCCCTTGATCAAGACACTGGCTCAGATCTTCTGTTCTCCTTGAAGCAAGTGTCCGTTTATTTTTTAAGAAGTATTTTTTTTTAAATTTTTGCAATTTTTACTGTCTTGTTGTTTTTTATTTTTTTTTTCACCATAGTTTTTTTGCAAATTTCCCTCAAATCCAACATGTATTAATCAGTCACGCCAATATTTTGCGGCCTTTTGTTGAGTTGTCTGATTTTGCGGCAGCTTTTGTAAAAAGAAAAAAAAAAAAGAAGATCTGAGCCAGTGTCTTGATCAAGGGACCTGACTGGAGAACTTGGTACATGAAACCAGAGCACCCGGAGGAAACCCTCGCAAACATGGGGAGAAGATACAAACTCCACACAGAAAGGACAAGAACAACCTGGATAGGAACCAGAACCTTCTTGCTGTGTGGACACAGTGGTAACCATTGGGCCACCATGCTGCCCAAAAGCACTCGTCCCTGGGTGGGCTCGAACCACCATCCTTTCGGTTAACAGCCGAACGCGCTAACCAATTGCGCCACAGAGACTACGATAACCTAGATGTGGGTTTTAATTTTTTTTTTTGGCAATTTTCACTGTCTTACTCTGTCAACTGCTGTATTAAAAAAAAAAAAAGAATGAACACACTGACAGGTTGCTGACGTTGCTCTTTCTACAGACTAGAAGAAGAAGACAAAGGTAAACAACGGCAGAACTGGCAGCAGCATTACCGTCAATGCCTTTTATTCACCATAAAAGAGCTCATTTTAACCCGGTAAGTTTGCAGAGAGACTTGCAGTCACTGTGAGAGTCCTGACATCCGGTTGTTGGCGACCTCGTTCAGTCCATTGACATATATATAATGGACCAATAGACCCCGTTGCTCTGGACGGAGACCAGTGAAGGCTATTAGAAGCACTTTTCCGGTGATCTCTTCCCTTACTGCGCAGCCTCCAACTGACAGAGACAACGTAAATGTGACGTGAGCAACGTGTCTGAAAGTTGTAAGTGTTCTGGTAGCTGTGCCAAGAGAAATCTCAATCATTTCCAATCTTACAGAGACGGAGAGTGTAGGTATATGTAAGGAGATAACATAAGCACAGGGTAATTACTGATCACTAACATGGTAGTTAACATTCGTAATTAAACCTAAACAGCTAATGTAAGTCCAAACTGCCTGCGAGCTTCTCCTGTACTATACGGTAATTCCTCTACTGTGCGACAGTAAGTCACTTGGTTATGACACAATCGTTAGCGTATTTTTACAAAAGCGTCTGCTACGGACCTCATAACGTGAGGTACAAGGTAATGGAGCCTTTTACACATTGTCGTGTTTCTTTAGAAATAAACAATGGACAAATAGAGTCTTTAAACACTTCAGATGTAAAGTTATTCGCAGTCAAGTGACGTAAAAAAAAAATGACGGTCAGTGGAATGCTAACAAGAGGTGATCTCTTTGTAGCAACAAAATGGCGCCATCCGAGGTTCGCGTTCTGAAGCGAAGCTTACCCCCTTGGTTCAGTCCTCCTATTTCCGCTTTGTCGCGCGCCGCAAAAAAAAAAAAAGAGCCGTGCGCGACCTCGGCTCGCGCACCATAAATCAGAAGCGCCAGCCGGATATTACATCATTTTGATGTCACGATGTCACGCGCCACCTTGGACGCGTTTACTATATAACAGCTTTAAGTTCTCCAGTCAGGTCCCTTGATCAAGGCACTGGCTCAGATCTTCTATTCTCCCTGAAGCAAGTGTCCGTTTATTTTTAAAGAAGTATTTTTTTTTTTAAATAGCAACTTGTTGATTTTTATTATTAGCAGCTGACACCAGCATAGTATTTTGCATATTTCCCTTAAATCAAACACATAGGAACCAGAACCTTCTTGCTGTGAGGACACAGTGGTAACCATTGGGCCACCATGCTGCCCAAAATCACTCGTCCCTGGGTGGGCTCGAACCACCATGACCTGTCAGCATGTACATTTTTTATTTTTTTTTAATACAGCAGTTGACACCAGTATTGTTTTTTTTTTTTTATTTAATTTCCCTCAAGTCCAACATGTATTAATCAGTCCCGCCAAGATTTTGTGGCCTTTGTTTGAGTTGTCTGATTTTGCGGCAGCTTTTCTAAAAAAGAGACTTGCGAGAGACAGTAAAAATTGAAGATCTGAGCCAGTACCATGAAACCAGAGCACCTGGAGGAAACCCACGCAGACTCCACACAGAACGGCCCGGAACAACCTTCTCGCTGTGAGGCCACAGTGCTAACTGTCACTGCCCGATGTGAGTCGAGTGCCGATGTGAGTCGCGCATGCATCACTTTGCGACGAGTAGCCTCCAAGATGCTAACGGCTTTTTGAGCTAACGTTAGCAATAAAACAATCATAGATAGCTAAAACGTTTTTGAAATGGCTGCTGCTGCTGGTTACAAGTTAGCAATCAAACACAACAAAGGCTGTCACTTGAATGGCATTTTGAGCGTTAGCAATCTAACAACGTTAGCAATCTAACAATCATAGATAGCTTCAACGTTTTTGAAATGATTACCATCTTCTGTTATTGTATGTAAAGAGAAACGTTTATTATTTTATGGATTTCACAAATTTCAGTAAGACACGTTATGCCGTAAACCACCTCATGAAGGGCTAATGTGATTTTTACAAAATTTGGAGGATACAATCTAGAGTCTACAGCTACAAGTTACACTGATTGGTCAAAATAGGCGTGGCCTATTGCCATTGAAGGTGCAAAAGCACTCGT
This sequence comes from Perca schrenkii, assembly GCA_025617405.1. NCBI lineage: Eukaryota > Metazoa > Chordata > Actinopteri > Perciformes > Percidae > Perca > Perca schrenkii. The sequence continues at coordinate 6,981,178 of CM046798.1, read as the reverse complement.
CCCTGGGTGGGCTCGAACCACCATCCTTTCGGTTAACAGCCGAACGCGCTAACCAATTGCGCCACAGAGACTACACCAACCTAGCAGTGTGTTCATTTTTTTATTTTTTTAATACATTAAAAAATTATATATACATTATATATTCCCCAATGTCTTACAAAGCTAACATTTGTGTCCACTTTCAAATTAAGGCATTTTTGTGAATGTCAGGGGTCTTGTTAGGAGGAGCAGCTAGCTAACTATGTGTCCCATTCAATACAATGGGGAAAGATCGCGGCTAGCTAGCTACACTTTCGGCATAACTATAGTATATTTACAGTTAGAATTTCGTCACGGCACCCAAACCAGAGCACCCGGAGGAAACCCACGCAAACATGGGGAGAAGATACAAACTCCACACAGAAAGGCCCAGAACGACCTGGATAGGAACCAGATCCTTCTTGCTGTGAGGACACAGTGGTAACCATTGGGCCACCATGCTGCCCAAAACCACTCGTCCCTGGGTGGGCTCGAACCACCATCCTTTCGGTTAACAGCCGAACGCGCTAACCAATTGCGCCACAGAGACTACAATGACTTGTCAATGTTCAATGCTTTTGTTTGTTTTAAAACAGCAGCTGACACCAGCATAGTTTTTGCAAATTTCCCTTAAATCCAACATGTATTAATCAGTCCCGCCAAGATTTTGCGGGCTTTTTCTGAGCTAGTTGCAGCTTAAAATGCCTGATTTTTGTTAAAAAAAAACAACAAAAAACTTGATGTCTTTTGTATTTTTGTTTCGATGAAATTGCGAGAGTAAAAATTGCAAAAAGTTGCTATTTACAAAAAATACTTCTTTAAAAATAAACGGACACTTGCTTCAGGGAGAATAGAAGATCTGAGCCAGAATGGAACAGAGACCTAGACTCCTTACCACCTTGCACCTATATGGAAATAGTTAATTACTTGGTTTTTGGCATCAGTTATTACACTATGCAAGAATTCAAAAGCCTGAAATCCTTGGAAAACTACGAGTCATTCTGCTGGTCATCTACAAGCCCCCAATCTTTGAAAACACCGTTGTACTGGCAAAGATAAGTTGCTTCAGCTTTTGTGAATGAAATGGTGTGAAATGTGAATGAGTTTTAGGGCGTTTTCACACATACCTGTGTAACTGTGCTAGTGTCTTGCTGCTTCCTGTAGCTCCAACGCCATTATGTTTTCACCTTCATATTTGAGAAGCATGTTCACAGGTACAGTTGAGTGTAAGAATTTAAATTTGTTCCGCACAACACCAGTCACCCTCTCCACGTGAATCCTGAGATGTGCTATGGCTCTAGTCTCCTCCACATCTCTTGCCTCCAGCTATGCACAACCCCTTGTGAATGTAGGTACCTTAACCTCAGCACACATCATACCCACACTTTCCCTGATATTAAATCCCCTATCTGCCAGCACAACGTCACTTGGCAACAGTTTGTTGAGGTAACCACTTTGCTCTGTTATATGTTTGTCAGAAGCGCGCCCTCCCCACCCTTCGGATATGAAAGAAATTACACCCTGTGGTGTAATCACAATTAGGTATTTCATGGCGTATGCGTGTTTATACTGAGAAAAAGTCTGCGCCCTCGCAAGTACATTTGAGGGTTTTTCGATAAAAACCTCAAAACAGTCCACAATGGCAGCCACATTTTTTCCAAACGATTCCACGAACTGGTATTGCATACTGGACAATAAACTCTCTCTGCTTGGCCAGTACACCAATGGAGACAGCCGTGAGTACATCACACTAAGAGTATGGTGAAAGGCATCAATGGCTGTTGTCCTGTGCACCCGAAACAGACGGCAAAGGTGCTGTATTGGCAGGTCTAGTCTGAGGCGCATAAGAGTCAACAAGACAAGCTGGAAGGGTGAGAGCTTCTTCAACCTACCTTGAGGCAGATATGGCATGAGACTGAGTAGAAGTGCCTGAAAATTGCAAAAAGTTGCTATTTAAAAAAAATACTTCTTTAAAAATAAACGGACACTTGCTTCAGGGAGAATAGAAGATCTGAGCCAGTGCCTTGATCGAGGGACCTGACTGGAGAACCTAGTATATGAAACCAGAGCGCACGGAGGAAATCCACGCAAACATGGGGAGAAGATACAAACTCCACACAGAAAGGCCCAGAAGACCTGGATAGGAACCAGAAACCTTCTAGCTGTGAGGACACAGTGGTAACCATTGGGCCACCATGCTGCCCAAAACTACTCGTCCCTGGGTGGGCTCGAACCACCATCCTTTCGGTTAACAGCCGAACGCGCTAACCAATTGCGCCACAGAGACTACAATATCTTGCCAATGTTCAATGCTTTTGTTTGTTTTAAAACAGCATCTGACACCAGCATAGTTTTTGCAAATTTTCCTCAAATCCAGAACAGAGACCTAGACTCCTTACCACCTTGCACCTATATGGAAATAGTTAATTACTTGGTTTTTGGCATCAGTTATTACACTATGCAAGAATTCAAAAGCCTGAAATCCTTGGAAAGCAACGAGTCATTCTGCTGGTCATCTACAAGCCCCCAATCTGTGAAAACACCGTTGTACTGGCAAAGATAAGTTGCTTCAGCTTTTGTGAATGAAATGATGTGAAATGTGAATGAGTTTTAGGGCGTTTTCACACATACCTCATTTGGTCCAGACTTTCGGACTTTTCAGTTTGATCCGAACCAAAATTGCTGGTGTGAAATCGCCCCTGGTCCATGGTCGGGTTCAAAAGAGCAAATATTGGTCCGATAAAAAGAAGTGGTTTCGGCCAAACATTACATAGTTCGGAAGTCCCGTGTAATACTTCACTCTATTATTATCACCACTCAGAAAGTTCTCATTCATCCGGTACTCGTCAAGCTCCTCCTTTCTGTTTTCCTCCAAAAGACAGTTGATAACATCTTGTCTACATGTGCACAGTACCCATTCCTGTGCTGGTGATGGTGACTGCTGATGCTGTGGCGGAGATGGCGGCTGCTGGTGCTGCTGCTCCTGATGCTGTGCCAGTGGCGACGCTTGCTCCTGGTGCTTCGTCGGGCATGGCGGCTGCTGCTGCTGCTGGGTCCTGCGCTTTGCTTGGCGCTGAAATCTTGCTTCATCTGTTTTCTTAACATCACTGTGGCCCTAACCGCAAAGATGGTTTCCAGTCAGGGTGGTTCTCCAACATCTCATATGATGGTTTACCTAGAACAGAATAATTTGATTATGGAAACTCATCAATTTAATCAATGCTTTAAGCTGGCAAACTCATTACATTAAGATATCTTGCAGAACAAAGGCTAATCAACAGTTTGATAGATAGTAGGCTAGGCAACAAGGTCAGGTTCTCTCTCTCTCTCTCACAAACACACACACACACAACTTGGTCAGCTGTTCACATCTTCAGTAGTGACTCAGAACGTCTACATTATTTATGCTACGTTTACACATGGCCGGCTATTTTCATAAACGGACATTTCAACCTCTCCATTTTCAGAAAAGTGTTCGTTTATATGTACCCGCAGTGTTGGGGAGTAACGGAATACATGTAACGGCGTTACGTATTTAGAATACAAATTATGAGTAACTGTATTCCGTTACAGTTACAATTTAAATAGTTGGTATTTAGAATAGTTACATTGTTGAAATCAATGGATTACATGACGATACTTCTCTGTTTCACGAGTTTATTCACTCTGAATAAAAGGCAACTCTATCGCATTTTCCAGAAGCCCCGATATAAAATCGAAAAATGTAGCTCCGTGATCAGTCACAATGGAGTCGGAACCGGCACGACAGAGGCAGGGCAGGAATAAGTTTCTATCTTGGAAATTCAAACAGCATTTCACACTTAAGAAAGAACAGGGAGAACGAAATATAACTGTGCAGTGCAGCCTCTGCTTGCCAGCAACCAACCTCCTTTCAGCGTCCAAATTACTCCACCTCCAACCTGAAGAAGCATCTTAAAGTAAGTTATTATTTTAATTAGCCGAGGGTAGTCGTCTGCTGTAGTTTTACTGTTCACCTTGCTATTTTAACATTGACGTGGGACTTTCCATTCTCCTATACGTATACGTGATTTACTAGCTCCAGAGCCGTTTAAAGACTGACAGCCCCGTTTGACATGCTAGCTAACGTTAGCTAAAATTAGCTTGTGGTAGACCACTGTTAGATTTTTGTAGTATGCAGTTGGGGACTACCAATAGAATTATCTATCTGCTTGTTCAGGTACACATTCAGCCAGTTGGAATAAAAAGAACACACCATAATATGCCTGTTTAGTAAACTGGATGTGATGGTCGCATATCTCCATCTTCCCTTCGTGTAAACAGGGCCTTAAAGTGTTTTCTTCTGAACACATCCCAAAAACAAAGCAACACGTAATTTCCACCTTTACACATCCCCACGTACTGTGCTTATGTATTTACTGTAGTACTTGAGTAACAACATGACACATCTGAGATACTTGTACTGGAGTATTTCCATGTTCTAGTACTTTCTCCTATGCTAAGAGCACAGAAGTACTGTAGTTTTTATAGAACTAGCTGGCTAGCTAAAGTATTTGGGCAGGCATAGTTACTGGTCAACAAATAAAGATTATATGCATATAAACACATTTAAAGACATTTTTAGAGAACTTACCTGAATGAAAATGCTGAGAACATACTCTCATCGATTGGGAGATGCGGTCGAAAGTAATGTCCTTTCTTCTAACTGCAGCCACCCAAGAAATCCGACTTATCTTTTTCACGTCGGAGACATGCTCTCCTTCATCCATCCATCCATCTTCGTCCGCTTATCCGGTGTCGGGTCGCGGGGGGAGCAGCTCCAGCAGGGGGCCCCAAACTTCCCTTTCCCGAGCAACATTAACCAGCTCCGACTGGGGGATCCCGAGGCGTTCGCAGGCCAGGTTGGAGATATAATCCCTCCACCTAGTCCTGGGTCTTCCCCGAGGCCTCATCCCAGCTGGACGTGCCTGGAACACCTCCCTAGGGAGGCGCCCAGGGGGCATCCTTACCAGATGACCGAACCACCTCAACTGGCTCCTTTCGACGTTAAGGAGCAGCGGCTCTACTCCGAGCTCCTCACGGATGACTGAGCTTCTCACCCTATCTCTAAGGGAGACGCCAGCCACCCTCCTGAGGAAACCCATTTCGGTCGCTTGTACCCTGGATCTCGTTCTTTCGGTCATGACCCAGCCTTCATGACCATAGGTGAGGGTAGGAACGAAAACTGACCGGTAGATCGAGAGCTTTGCCTTCTGGCTCAGCTCTCTTTTCGTCACAACGGTGCGATAGATGGAATGTAATACCGCACCCGCTGCGCCGATTCTCCGACCAATCTCCCGCTCCATTGTCCCCTCACTCGCGAACAAAACCCCAAGGTACTTGAACTCCTTCACTTGGGGTAAGGACTCATTCCCTACCCGGAGAAGGCACTCCATCGGTTTCCTGCTGAGAACCATGGCCTCCGATTTAGAGGTGCTGATCCTCATCCCAACCGCTTCACACTCGGCTGCGAACCGATCCAGTGAGTGCTGAAGGTCACAGGCCGATGATGCCATCAGGACCACATCATCTGCAAAGAGCCCACCGAACTGCAACCCCTCCCCACACCGACTACGCCTCGATATCCTGTCCATAAATATTACAAACAGGATTGGTGACAAAGCGCAGCCCTGGCGGAGGCCAACCCTCACCCGAAACGAGACCGACTTACTGCCGAGAACCCGGACACAGCTCTCACTTTGGTCGTACAGAGATTGGATGGCCCTGAGTAGAGACCCCCTCACCCCATACTCCCGCAGCACCTCCCACAGTATCTCCCGGGGGACCCGGTCATACGCCTTCTCCAAATCCACAAAACACATGTAGACCGGTTGGGCATACTCCCAGGCTCCCTCCAGGATCCTTGCGAGAGTGAAGAGCTGGTCCGTTGTTCCACGACCAGGACGGAATCCGCATTGTTCCTCCTCAACCCAAGGTTCGACTATCGGCCGAACCCTCCTTTCCAGCACCTTGGAGTAGACTTTACCAGGGAGGCTGAGAAGTGTGATACCCCTGTAATTGGCACACACCCTCTGGTCCCCCTTTTTAAAAAGGGGAACCACCACCCCAGTCTGCCACTCCTTTGGCACTGTTCCAGACCTCCACGCAATGTTGCGTGGAGGTCAACAGGATCCTTTAGCGATAATCTACTGATTGAGAGATATCGTTTTTCTCGGGAGGGTCTCATCTACATTATCAACTTGTTGGAGCCACACGTTAAAAGTTTGACTCGTCGGAAAATAAGAGAACACAATGGCATTACAATGAACTACACTAGGAAAAAATATGATCAATAACATATTGCAAAACATTAGTACATTAAGTTATGCAGTTTTCACCTTCACAAGTCAAAGCAATTGACTCAATATTTATCTGTTGGAATGACTGTACCAGCCATTTGGATTATAGACATACTTAATTTAATGCAGCAACAAATTATTTACACTGTAGCAAGATGATTTAAAACTCATTTACCTGTAATTAAGGTGTTGCTGTTACTGGTCCCTGGCTTTAGGTCTAAGGAAGAGCTGCCCCCAGGGATGCCCTCCACAATGGGAACAGTGTTCGCATTTAGCCCAAGGGCCAGCTCTTCTGCCGGGGTATAATGTGGGGGTGCAGAACCACCACCTGTTTTTTTATGCTCCGCCTTTTTCTTGGTTGCTGTTATAAACAGACAAACACATCATTTAAAATGTTTTTGGGTAAACACATCATTTAAAATGTTTTTGGGTAAAGACTAAACAGTAGAAGTAGAAAAGCTTACCAGTTTGATGAATATTCTTGTACTTCACTTTTACTTGTTCCCATGTTCTAATGGGTCCTGAGCTGGCTCTGACATTAAGCAATTATGAAATTATTAAAATACAAGAATATATACTGTAATAAGTGATATAACCATAACATGGAACACTTACGGATTTAATTTGTCTGCTTCTTTTTGCCAGCCCTCTCTCCTGGCTTTTGCAGACTTTGAGGTGTTCCCTTGCGTTTTAATTATTGTTTCAAACTCAGCATACTCCAGTCATAGTTCTTGCTCTGCTGCGTTGAAAAACTGAGCGCACTCTTTGGCCACGGTGAGCAGCCAATAGCAGCGTTGCTGATCAAAGTTTCTGCTATCGATACATATCCCCTTTTAAACAAGCGCATGAACGCGCAATTATCTCACTAACTCAATCCAGCTATACTAATCATCAACAGCAGGTGTGTTCGAAGAACCTAATTAGCCAGATCATGGTTAGCACGATGATATCATCTAGGATGTGTCATTTGATCTCGGATGTTTTAAGCAACGTACGAAGAATGGACCCCTGGATAGGAACCAGAACCTTCTTGCTGTGTGGAAACAGTGGTGACCATTGGGCCACCATGCTGCCCAAAAGCACTCGTCCCTGGGTGGGCTCGAACCACCATCCTTTCGGTTAACAGCCGAACGCGCTAACCAATTGCGCCACAGAGACTACAATAACTTACCAATTATTTTTTATTATGCTTATTCATGCTCAATTACTTATTTCCAAGAAAATTCTGAGCACATTTATGGTAAACACAAGATTTAAAGTGGTGCTTTTGCATGATTAATTGTGGAGAAACTCCGTTTTACAGATGGTTAATTAACTACATTTATATTGTGCTTTTCTAGTCTTAACCACCTCTCAAAGCGCACAGCTCTGTCAATTAAATCAACTAATCGATTAGTCGACAAAAGTGTTAGTCGATTAAGAATTTCTTTAGTCGAGGACAGCCCTACTTCCTTCCTTGTTTGTGTCTCCCTTTTCCCCTCCGTGTCTGTCTGTACTGTTTGTCTCTACCTGGAAGTGTCAGGGGGCGTGTCAGGAGGAACTAGGTCAAGAGGCGTGGCCATTCATCCCTGCTCTGTTGCCGGCACAGCTGAGGCTCATTCCATGATTCACACCTGCAGTATTTAAACCCCGGGCTGTTCACCTCTTCAGTGCCAGATTGTTACATACCCTGATGTGGTAACTTCAAAATGTATCAAAAATATAATGGAAAGTAGCCTCTATTGTTATGTGTCATTGGGCATTTTTAAGTGTGTAGCCTATATAGAAATCCTGGAGCTTACTATCACGTAGACTACACCACTGGAAGTGATATTGATAGGATAAGCGTTGTGATTTACGTAAAACAGCGTGGGCGTTTTTTGCCAGCTTTCCTTCCTGCATTTTGCCTGTAAAACGTGTTTGTGTTCTTCATATTTATGTAGAATAATAGTTTGCTCTTCTTGTTTAAAATATGCGGCTCTGGTAGATGTTTGCGATTGGTCGTGCTGTGCAAACACCTGGATTGGGAAACCCTGAGTTGACTTAACTAGTTGATAACCTGTGTCGTGATACAGCTTATGCGGGACCGCGGTTGTTAGTTTAGGTGAAGCCGGATAACTGAAAGAGATCCAGGGCCTGTTGATCTTGCTTCGTAGTACAGGCCTCTGGACTACATTTTGTACTTATTACCTTCTCCTAGGGGCCATCCACACGGAAATGTTTTTTTGTGCAAACGCACATGTTTTGCATCGTTTGGGCCGACCGTCCATACGAATCCTGCAAACGCACCGCCTGAAAACGCACTTTTTTGAAACCAGGTCTCAGGGTGAAAAAATCGGAAAACGGCTCTCGTTTGGCTTCGTATGGATGGTAAATAAGGATCCGTATCGATGATGTCATCTCCACACCCCTCTTTTACACCCTCTCCCACGGCCGCTGACGCACACAACTGCGGTGAAGCGAGCATGTCCCATCTCCGTGGTCAAACCAGCTCACTTCATCTAAATACTGTGTCTCTGCTCCCTGACCCTTCCCTCTGGATTCTACACAAGATATATTGCTAACGTTATGTAGCCAACGTTAAACAACGCTAAGGTAGCTGACCGCTCCAGCAGTGAAGTAACGTTAACGTTAGCTGCTATGGCTATCTGTTTATAAAGTGGAAGTAGACAACTTATCAACTAGCTAGCTAATCTGTCTGCTTATCAACTCCTTGAACGGATTATAGTACCTTTTACCACGGCTTATTGTAGAAAGGCTACTGCAAGAAAAACATATAGATTATTAAAAAGACATCATTCATGGATCATTAATGTTTGTTTGACTGCCGATGTTAGAGCTAGCTAACGTTAGCTCGCTGCTAACGCGCTGCAATCTTGCAAAATAAAAAGCAATCCAACAGCACATTATACAATATAAACAAAGGCCTTTATAAAATGAGCAATGGTGAAAGTTATTATAGTCCACGGATGTATTAAGAGAACGTTATAACCTAGCTAGTTATGTTATGATGGGAAGTGAAGTGACTATGCTCTTCTTCTCCGTTTTTTGTTGAATTTCTGTAGCAGAAACAGCGCCGCCTATAGGTCTGGCATATGAAGTAGCGTATTGAGTCATTTTCAAGTGGATTCATTTGGACGCAACTATTCTTGAAACGAATCCAGGGAAGACGGGTAAAAAAAAGATCGTTTTGGTACGTGTGGACGTGGCCCTAATCTTTTTTTTTTTCTTTTTTAAAACTGTAGTTCCTTAGCATCATATAACTAAGGTTTTATACATGTTCTATACGTGTAGTTCTATAATAATATGGACACTGGGTCAAATAATAATGTGGAAACGGTTGATATATTGTAAACATTGTGCATGGAGGAAACCCACGCAAACGTGGGGAGAAGATACAAACTCCACACAGAAAGGCCCAGAAAGACCTGGATAGAAACCAGAACCTTCTTGCTGTGAGGCCACAGTGGTAACCATTGGGCCACCATGCTGCCCAAAAGCACTCGTCCCTGGGTGGGCTCGAACCACCATCCTTTCGGTTAACAGCCGAACGCGCTAACCAATTGCGCCACAGAGACTACAATAACCCTTTCTTAATTTTTTCATTTTAAGTTTTTTTCAAACAGTAGTTGACACCGGCATAGTTTTTTAGGCTTAAAATGCATCATTTTGTGGCAGCTTTTGTAAAAAAAAAAAAAAAAAAAAGAAGAAAAAAATTGTCTTTTGTATTTTTGGTTTGATGAAATCACGAGAGACAGTAAAAATTGCAAAAAGTTGATATTTAAAAAAAAAATACTTCTTTAAAAATAAAAGAACACTTGTTTCAGGGGGAATGAAACTACTCTGTACTGAGTGTTCCTAGTAACCTTACCAAAAAGACTCAAATGCAAATGCTGGTATACTAGGAAAATATCTGGTGGATTTAAGGCACAAAATAATAATTTACTGAGTAAATTCAATTTGAACATATCTGTCAGTGGCTGTTTGATCTTTACATTTAAAAAAGTTTATTTCCCATCATGGCCTCCCAGCTGGCATTTCAACGTTTATTTACGGTTGAAACAACGTCATGGTTCATGGTTGAATCACCGTTGAATTATGTTTCGATTTTGAAAGGTGAAACAACGTTTATACCGCGGCGTTGTTACAACGTCGCGGTTTAAACGTCGCGGTTTAAACGTTGTTTCACTGTTGATACCGCAACGTTGTTTAAACATTGTAGTATTCAACATAGGTGAATTTACGTCGTGGGGCAACGTTTATTAACCGTTGAATTTGGTTTCGATTTTGAAAGGCGAATCAACGTTGATATCGCAACGTTGTTTAAACGTCTTACTTCTCAACATAAACTATATTCTCAACATAATTCTCCTCCACAATATAGCTATACAATTTAGCATTGAAGTTCAGTTTGCAATTGGATCAACATCCTCAACTGTCCCTGATCTTACCTCATTTTGACTTACTTCTGAACTCTTCTCATTGCAACTGCTGAAATAAACTTTCTATACTGACAGGATCTGTGATTAACATAATTCGGTGTTTTCAATACAATAATTTGAACGTCAACATGTGTACAGTATAGGCAACTTGTGGATACACACACACAGCATACCTGTGTGTGTGTGTGTGTGTGTGTGTGTGCGCGCGCGCGTTTCTCTTCCGACACAATTGAATGTATGGAGACCCATAGGGTTCAAATTAAACATTTAATCTCTCCAAAAGTATAGCATAATAATAATAACAATAATAATAATACATTTTATTAAATGTCACCTTTCAAGACACTCAAGGTCACCTTACATCATGTACAGTGATACAAATATTCTAAAACAATAAAGCATTAATAAAAACATAGGCAGTCCACATTTGATAGAACAAGGCTCAGAAATTAACAGTATAAAACATAAGATCATGTTGAGTCAGTTACACTGCATAGGTTAAGTTAGGCCTAATTTAAAAATATGGGTTTTAAGAGCAGTTTTAAATTGTGTAATGGAGTTAAGTGCACGGATGTGAGGAGGGAGGGAGTTCCAGAGTTTTGGTGCAGCATGACACACACACCGCAGCCATTCAAGTCCATGTTTGATATAAGGACGCACCGAATCCAGCCTTTTAAGGTTCGTCCGAATACCGAATCCTCAGTCCATTACCACAGTAAACCCATTCATGAAGTAAACGACATCCACAGCCTCTAAAATAGTTAAATGTGACAATTTAAGGTTGTCTGCCCCTAATAAAATAAGTACAGAAATAAGTGTTCACTTCTTACGACCACCACCACCCATCCTCTCTGGTGCATATTTTAAATAATTAGTCATGGTCACCATAACCTTTGAGAGTGTAGTTGTGAATGTGCAGATGACTGCATCTAAAGAGGAAAAAACAAACACCACGTTAGATTATGGTCAAAAATGCTGTACCTAGAATTTCGCTAAGCTGTACCTAGGACAAAATTAAGATTCACAGCACACAAAAAAATAATTAGGGGCCCAAGAAGATAACCAAGAACTATAGCCTGTACATTATTAATATAATTTGCTATTCCTTGTGATTTTTAGTTATACACGTTGTCCTTTTAGAATTAAAAGACATAAGTAAAGTTGAAGTTATATTATTGATATTATTACAATTTGGGGCTACTTGGTGAAATTATGGATATCTGGATTAGCACAGACTGAATTATCACAAGAAACAAACAACCACACATTTTTTTAGGAGTAGGCTTGGGCCGGTGTAAAAATGTTCAAACCAGTTCAATTTAAGCCAAAAAAAAAAAACAGACCGGTATACAGAATTTGACCAATAGCATTTGTCTCATCCGCACATAAGTAAGAGTGAGTAATGAGAGAGCCCAGAATTGCTGATAAGTGGGGTTTTTTTTGCAGTAAACTTGAATAACCTCTCTTGGTATTTAACCTTTGCCTCGTCTTTTTCAGCTCACTTCTTTTAAAGGCCTTTGGGAAATGTTTCCATAACAGCAGTTTTAGTTTTCTTTTTTTGTTTACTTTGTCCTATATTATCTTGTCACCCCCCCAAAAAAAAAACAAAAAAAAAAAACATGAACATTAACATTTTAAATTTACCACAGATTACCTGGCAAAGTACAGATTGAGAAAAAGGCTGCTTCCCACACTTTCCCTTTAAACTCATCTGAGCCATCATGTTATTTGAGATAGTTCTAAAAAAAAACACAAACATCACAGTCAAAATCAAGTTATATCCCAATCTATACTTACTTATTTCATTCTAGAGAAGTCAGATTATGTGTGAATGTAAAAAAGATCAATCACTTTTTCACAAAATTAAAGTTATTTTTGTTCTGCTGATCAAGAAAGCTTTGCTGTAATTCAACATGCTTTACAGTGCATAAAAACTTTTATAATAATGCAAGAAAAAAAAGAATAATCTGTAAATTATTACAGAGTATTCACAGAGGAATTTAACTTCTGATAGCTTGACACACTTCACAAATTCCATTGCTGAAAATAATAAAGTTATAGTATAGGCTTTATATCATTTCATTTTACTCAGTTCATTTATGATAAATATTTCAACAATGTGTGGCAAAAATGTTTTGCTTACGCAGCCATAGATTTTTTTATCATGTCCACCTCATCGACACCTCCCTGTCTTTTCAAATGTGCTCGCTGTAAAGGAGTAAAATGTAAATAAATACAACTGTTCTGTAAGATTGATCTGCAAGTTTGACACAAAACTGGTAAAACCTGTTTCTTTTCTGTCAAGTGATCATAATTGACCACTTGGGCTCTAGCATTATATGAAATGTGTTTAAATGTGTGTAAAAGTCAGATTTTGTTGTCTTCTGTTAAGTCAACAGCTTAACAGAAGACATTTTTTCTATTCTGTTGCTGTTGTGATGGCTTGGTGCATGTCAGGTGGAAAGCAAGTAGACAGAGAGTGCGAATTGTACATTTTTGGCCTGAGGGTGATGTTAAAGAAAAAGTAGGTGTATGCTTTACCAGCAGAATTATCGCTACAGTACATAAAAACATACAACACTAGACGTACTAAAGCTGCTCTCTCTTTTTCGTCTGCGAGACGACTCTCAAGTTCCTGGAATTCTGTCAGTGTGTCGGCTGGCCTTATCTGGAATGCTGCAGCATCAGTGGATCTGTCCTATATTATCTTGTCACCCCCCAAAAAAAAAAAAAAAAAACATGAACATTAACATTTTAAATTTACCACAGATTACCTGGCAAAGTACAGATTGAGAAAAAGGCAGCTTCCCACACTTTCCCTTTAAACTCTGTTAGAATGGCCACATAGCGGTTGGAAAATGACAGCAGGAGACTTGAGGCAGAGGTACGGTGCAGATCAACAGGTGTTTATTTCCCCATCAATTAACACATAACTTGGAAGCCATGAGCGCATCCAACAAAACTGAGCACCACAGGTAACATGTGGTCCAGATAGCAGCAGTGCTAGATGGTAAACTGGCAGCCTTTTATAGCCTGCCACTGATCTTAACGACCCTACCATAGTGCCAGGTAAGTCTGAAATGTACTCCCTTTAAACAATTATACACCAAACAACCACATCAAACACCTTTTGACTAATCTACTCTTATCTCAATTTACTTGCATTTGTTACCTAATACAATCACACATAGTTAGTTTAACAAGTACAGTCAATTACAGTACTCCAACACCCCTCCGCCACATGAAACATGGTATCTCCCGGAACCATTAAAATGGGGGCTCGATACGCTGGGGACTCTTTTAGCCTGAGGACTCTGGAGAGGAGACACAACAGAGGTGAGTTACTTGAACACCAACTTTCTGTTGTACAAACAGCAACAGTTAACCTGCATTCAATTAGTCAGGCACCTACTATACTACACAAGTAACCAAACTAGCAAACTGAGCACATGTGTTTCTCTTGACAGGGCTGGACTCCAATCACCACCAGCTGCAACCTTCACAAAACATGACTGTTAATATTTTCCAATAAACATTTAAAACTTGTGCCTGCTTTTATTTACCTGTAACCTAATGAGCTACAGTGTACTAATGCTAAAATATTAGTGATGAAGAGCACCTTCATTACAAACTCATCTGAGCCATCATGTTATTTGAGATAGTTCTAAAAAAAAAACACAAACATCACAGTCAAAATCAAGTTATATCCCAATCTATACTTACTTATTTCATTTTAGAGAAGTCAGATTATGTGTGAATGTAAAAAAGATCAATCACTTTTTCACAAAATTAAAGTTATTTTTGTTCTGCTGATCAAGAAAGCTTTGCTGTAATTCAACATGCTTTACAGTGCATAAAAACTTTTAGAATAATGCAAGAAAAAAAAGAATAATCTGTAAATTATTACAGAGTATTCACAGAGGAATTTAACTTCTGATAGCTTGACACACTTCACAAATTCCATTGCTGAAAATAATAAAGTTATAGTATAGGCTTTATATCATTTCATTTTACTCAGTTCATTTATGATAAATATTTCAACAATGTGTGGCAAAAATGTTTTACTTACGCAGCCATAGATTTTTTTATCATGTCCACCTCATCGACACCTCCCTGTCTTTTCAAATGTGCTCGCTGTAAAGGAGTAAAATGTAAATAAATACAACTGTTCTGTAAGATTGATCTGCAAGTTTGACACAAAACTGGTAAAACCTGTTTCTTTTCTGTCAAGTGATCATAATTGACCACTTGGGCTCTAGCATTATATGAAATGTGTTTAAATGTGTGTAAAAGTCAGATTTTGTTGTCTTTTGTTAAGTCAACAGCTTAACAGAAGACATTTTTCCTATTCTGTTGCTGTTGTGATGGCTTGGTGCATGTCAGGGGGAAAGCAAGTAGACAGAGAGTGCGAATTGTACATTTTGGGCCTGAGGGTGATGTTAAAGAAAAAGTAGGTGTATGCTTTACCAGCAGAATTATCGCTACAGTACATAAAAACATACAACACTAGACGTACTAAAGCTGCTCTCTCTTTTTCGTCTGCGAGACGACTCTCAAGTTCCTGGAATTCTGTCAGTGTGTCGGCTGGCCTTATCTGGAATGCTGCAGCATCAGTGGATCTGATTGCAATTTTGACTGAATCTCTAATTTCTATAAGTAGCTGGAGTACTTTCTTTTGGAATTCTGGGATAAAAAAAAGAAAATGAGTACATTTGTTAATTTGTAATGCAAGAATGTTTCTGTTACTTGCCAAATAAAAACATTTGTTACTTAAAGTGATGGTTTGGAGTAATTTCACCCAAGGGTCCTTTGCACCATGACCTCGAGCCAAACACCCCCCCAGAAGCTTTTTTCACCTGGGTCGAACATTGGGAGAGTTAGCGTAGAGTTAGCGTTATCAGCTGAATAGCTTAGCGCAGGGGCTAATGGATCCGAAGTGTCTCTTAACATTACCCCACTTATAATGCCCGAAATACAAATAGGTTATGCACTCAAAACGATTGATTGTAAAGTTTGTAAGTACACCAGAAGTTTATGTAAATAACACTTGCCTGCTGGCTTCTGCTCTCTGCTGCTTTCAAACACTTACTTTAAAAAATAAGTTAAATTAAAAAAATATTTTTGTTGCATCTCTTTTCGGTGTTGTAATTTGTAGACGGCCCTAAGCACTCGTCTTAAAGCAGCAACAACAACAACAGCAGAGAGCAGAAGCCAGCAGGCAAGTGTTATTTACATAAACTTCTGGTGTACTTACAAACTTTCCAATCCATCGTTTTATGAGTACATAACCTATATGTATTATGTAGACGTTTGGTATCATTTCGGGCATTTTTAGTGGGGTAATGTTAAGAGACACTTCGGATCCATAAGCCCCTGCACTAAGCTATTCAGCTGATAACGCTACTCTATGCTAACTCTCCCAATGTTAGACCCCGTTGAAAAAAGCTTCTGGGGGGGGGGTGTTTGGCTCGAGGTCATGGTGCAAAGGACCCTAGGGTGAATTACTCCGAACCATCACTTTAACACAACTTAACTGTATAACATGAAACAAAGTAGCGTTGGGTGGTAATATGGTATCAACTCCTGTAGGCACTATGTACCTTAAAACCCTGAAGTCTCAACACAAACATCACCTTGTGGTGGTAGATGGTATACAGCCGTTAACACAAATTAAGCCTTTACATTCCCCTTAGAGAGCAACATGCAGGCCAAATTTCTTTTGTATATCACATATGTCATACTAAATCTTTCCAGAAAATGCCAATTTGAAAAGTTAACACAGGATTTTATGTTTTACAAGACATAAGAGTAAAGGGAAAAGTAGCTGTTTAAAGCAATGCTCACACTTTTCTTTAAACATCATACGTCACCATGGTCAAGCATGTTATTTTACTCCATTGCTATTAGCTACTGTTAATTTTGTCACCTATTTTTAATTTAGTCTTAGTCTTGTGCCAAGTGTCCTTGTTAGTTTTAGTTGTAATATTTAGTTTGTAATATTTAGTTTAGTTTAATTTTCTTAGTCAAGTTTTAGTCAACTAAAAGTCTCGTCATTTTAGTCTAGTTTTTTTTTAATTTTATTTTATGCAAAACATTTTAGTCTCGTCTTTTTTCGTCAACAATGCATGTTAATTTATTCTTAGTCAGCGTTTTTGGACATTGGCGCAGTCTCGTCATCGTCTCGTCTTAGTCATGGAAAAAAAGGTCAGTAGCTAGGTAGGTTTTAGTAAATTCTAACAGAAAATTTGGATATACACAATTTTTGTATACTGCCCCACACCATTATAAGCAAAGAATAACCAACAAGAATGTAGCACTGATTTTTTAGTTAGTAAAATTAAGACTACTTACTTTCCTCAGAAAGAGTAAAGTTTGATGCCTTCAGTGTTGGGGTTGAGGTCTGTTGGCACAAGTGAGCAGGCCTCTTGATGGACTCAAGGGATGGGTTACTAACTGGATGCAGCCTCAGGCTTCTCTCTACACTTAACGTCCTCTTGCCGTCACTGATAGGGGACAAACATTGTTAAACTAACAAATGTTTAAATAGGCCATGGTCTAACAAATGAAAGTAGGCTGTTAAAACAGTTAATAGTAGACATATTTATAAAGTTGCCAACAAATGAATACTACGATATCTTTGTTGTGGATCAACACTTAAAAAAGTCAGGTAGGTGAAGTGATATAACAGTGTTCCAATTGACAGGCTCACCTTTTACTGTGCTTTTTACGAGAGGTCACTTTGGAGGGTCTGCGTTTTCTCTGCGAGTCTGAGGAACTCAGCTGTCTACCTGAGAATTTAGAGGGACTCCAGTTGTCAGCGAGGGAATCAGAGGAACTACTCCACATGCTGTGTGAAGGTGACTCAGTGGGCTGCCTCTTTCTCCGGCTGTGTGAAGGTGACTCAGTGGGCTGCCTCTTTCTCCGACTGTGTGACCGAGACTCATTGGAGCTTCTCCTCCGACTGTGTGACAGAGACT